>CM023098.1:17136209-17365112 GCA_013103745.1 Gardenia jasminoides | reverse complement strand
TCATTGTAGCCCTTCGTTCAGTTACATATTACTAGAAAAATCTACTTTCTCTTTTCCATCAAGAAAAACCATTAGACGTGGTCCTCTTCCATGAAATAGTGTGCCTCGGCGGCAATGCTGCTTCTGGCTATAGAGGGATATCTGCCGCAGTGTAACCTTCTGGCGGGAAGGACAGGCTCTTTAATGGACACATCAGGAGTGCATGGCATTTACAGAGATGAACAGGAATATTTCCTCACGATCTTCTTGCTGAGGCCCCATATAGTAGCCGATCAAAGTCACTTATCCAAACAGGTTTTAAAATTTTCCTTGCTAAGTGAGAAGCAGCAGCATTACAACTCTAGGCAAACTAACAAAGAAAGGGAAAAAAGGTTAGCACCTGGTCTCAGAAGAGCAGAGTCAATCTTATCTGGTCGATTGGTGTAGCTGACAGTGACATTAACTCTCCTCATAAACCTAGTTAAGAAACAATTCAAGCAAATAAGAAGAGAATTGCATG
Organism: Gardenia jasminoides; assembly: GCA_013103745.1. Taxonomy (NCBI): domain Eukaryota; kingdom Viridiplantae; phylum Streptophyta; class Magnoliopsida; order Gentianales; family Rubiaceae; genus Gardenia; species Gardenia jasminoides. The sequence continues at coordinate 17,364,613 of CM023098.1, read as the reverse complement.
TATATGTAATACAAAATTTTTTTTTGAACAACTGAGGTTCGTAAGTCTCAAATACTATATTTTATCAAAGAAGACAGCAAGGGAAAAATAAATGTGTAGAGGCAGAGTTTCTTAAATACCATCCAATTCAACAGTAATACTCATAACACGGTCAGAAACTGAGACACCATCACTTTTCTTCCCACGGATCACAGCTAGGCCATCTATTTCATCAAAAAATATGATTGAAGGGGAGGCGTTTGCTGTGCCTTTGCAAATAGAGCCACAGCCTTCTGATTCGCCAACCCATTTGCTAAAAAGTTCTGGACCTTTACACAGCAAGGAAATTCAGCCAACTTCTGAAGCTACTGCGTTGCCAAGGAGTTTTGCTGCATCCTGAGGACCAAACATCAAAATTCCAGTAGGGCTGAAGTTCCAATCGCAAAACATCATGATGCCTTTGAGGCCATTCAACAGCTTCCATCAGCTGCATCTTAACCTCTCTCTGGCCACCAACATCTTCCCAGCTAACCTTTGGTATCTCAAGTACTACCTGATTGTAAGTGTTAACGTGTCAACAAAAGGCAAAGAAGGTAAGATATGATGATTGAAACTCAACATTGTTGGTCCACTATTAAGATTACATCCAGCACACAAACAGAAAGCCTGAATTTCCAGTTTGCAACCAATTTGAGGAGTTTTACAATATATGCAATAAACAGAAAGATATATAAAGCAAATGGATCTCTTAAACGAAAAAGAAACTGCAGATCTGATCTGATTGTAATCGGATAGAGTCTGGCCATATGACATAGGCCCTGTTTGATAACCCAATTCAGATCTTAATCTTAATGACTTCAGATATTAATGGTGTTAAGACTGTTTGATAACAAAAAATACTACATCTTAATGATTAAGTGGGTCTGAATTGCCTAGGCAAAATGGAGTAAAATAAGTGATAAGTTTATCCCACTTATCCATAATAAAAGTCTCCTCGGATGTTAGGGTTTAAGTACAGTTTTTAGGACATAAATAATCCTTGCCAAATAAGACACAATCACCTTATTTTTTCCTCTTCTCTTTCTTCTACCTTTTTTTTTTTTTTTTCTATTATCGTTCTCAGTCTATCAACCTCTTCTCCAATTTTTTTTTATCAGTCTTCATTCTTAAAAAGTTTATCTATTGAAGCATTCAATTTTTTAACATAAAGGTGATATTAAGTATGCATATGCTTTTATTTCCTCGTGTAGTTGTTCATACTTATATTCAATAAAAATCTACACTTCATCCATGTATTTGATTTAACGGTAAATAAAATAATCTTCCATAATGATAAATAAGCGTAAACAATAAACATGACTAAATAATCTTTAAGAATGAAGAAATTATGGTACAAAATAAAACATACACGAAGATGACAGAAAATGTAGAAACAGAGGAGGATACAAACAAGTTAGTGTTTTACTGATATTTCTATTAAACAAATAAAATCAACATTTTAACTTTTGATTAATTGTATTTATAACATTTGATAGACTAGCATTTATATTTTATCAAATAAATTTGTTATATTATAATTTTATTTTCATTTTTTGCTCATTCTTTTCTTTTTTTTATAATAGTTCATTCTTTTTCTAATAAATAATTCTTATTTTTTGATAATAGTTCATTCTTTTTCTAATAAATAATTCTTATTTTAAATAACATTAAATATGTACCACTAGTAAAATATACCAATATGCATCATTTATAAACAAGTCAATATAAGGACAAAATTGTAAAATAGAAGAAATTCAGCATTGTTCGCTTATAATTTATCAAACAGAGCTACGTTCAGTGTTTGGAATTGAGACAAAGTTATTAGATTAAAATAACATTGGGTGAGCTTATTGAATTCAGACTTGATTTTAGATTTGATTTGAGTTTTTTTTCTCAAGCGGGTAATAGGTTAAACAGTTATTGTTTGGACAGGCTGAAAATGGTACATACATACCTCTCTCATGGCACTTGGCTAACTTTCATCCTAGCCGTTTCAAAATCTTCAAAGTCACCCTCAGAGCAGGAGTTCCCCACACACAAGTCCCACCTACTCTGATATCATCTGTAGCTTCAGGCAAATATGCAGATTTGAAATAGATGATGACAAATCCTCCAAATTATTTACAAGGTCACAACAGTTTGTCATATCACCATGAGAACAACCATCATTTACATCAATTGATGGATCACACTCTGAACCAACATTTGGGACACTCAAATCAACATAGCGTCTAAGACAAACCAAAGCTGCTTCATTACACAGTGCAGCTAGATCAGCACCAACAAAACCATGGCTGTGGCAAGATGCACATCCGATTCTGAGAGAGTTCTCTATTTTACTGAGAAGCACAAGCAATATCTCAGGCTGTTTGGGAGATGGAACACCTGCACAGAAATTTTTTGGTGAAACAAAAAGACATTCTGTATCTGGTTAAGTCCAAAATGCAGACACAAGTAGTAAATATCTACTTACTAGAGAACTTAGAATTCAATAGAACATTTGAAATTGGACAAAACTTCCACAAAAATGTATGCAGCTTCTTTTTCTGAACAAATCACTGGAGAACACTTTCCAATTAAAATCCCCATTCGAATGAAGATAAGAAACCACTACTATGACATAACCAGCACCCACTAAGGCCCAGTCCCCCCCAAAAAAAAAAGCCCTAATGGCACTCAAAATTAACAAAATAATAGAAGCCTTAAAAAAACTGCAACCTGCTATTGTTCCTGCATGCAACTGAGGATTGACTCAAAGGGAGGGGTATAGAAAGAATACAGAAAAATCCACTTCTGAAGGAGAAGATAGCTCAAGTTAGAAACGGTTTCCAATTTTTACCCGGGGAAGATAGGTCAAGTTGGAAAGAGTTTCTAATTTCACCTGAAAAATAATTAACATATTTTTGGAGCACAGGTATCCAGAATACATTATAAAATAACAATTTATGAGTTGTACTAATTTTAGATTACCATCTACCATGTTTACATTGTCACAGTCACTTGTGCTTGTATTGTAGTATATGATACCTTAGATGATGATTGTGGAATAGAAAGAACCACTTTGTCATACTAGAGCCAAAAGGCCCGCTGACTTGTAAGACTGAGGCAGTAATGAAACACGATGAATTTCAACTAACGGCCTCCTATAAATAGAAGTTAAACCAGACTCCTTCTGGTTAAATAAAATAATATAAACTGCTAAATGGGGACCAAAAGTATTGCAGCCCAAAAATCTGGTCAGTCAAACAATGGCAACAGGAGAATACAGAGAAGAATTAGCTGGGAAGGAAAAGGCTGAAGTAAAAGATAGGCAAAACTGAACATTTCAAATTACCAATTTCTAATTCTCTGTCAAATCTTCCAGGCCTTCTAAGTGCAGGATCAACAGTGTCAGGCCGATTAGTTGCAGCTATGACAACAAGCCCGTCACTCCTGCTAATCCCATCCATCAAATTTAACAACGTGGCCACCATTTGTTGAGATAGCTCTTCACCACCATCTTTACGTGCAGGTACAATAGCATCCAACTCATCAATGAAAACCTGCATTTACAGATGATTGAAATTTTCTGGCAAAGAGGGAAGCAAATTCATAATTTTAACTAAATCACAGCTTAAGAGGGAAGCAACTCACCAAAGAAAGCAGAGGTAAAGAACTATTAAATTGTCTAAAAATAGAGTATGAACACCTTTGAGGATTATGCGGCGTATATGACTTAAAATGTTTACATCAACTGTACACTTTAATACATTAAAATATGTTTACACTAATCAGTAAGCTAAATGATTTCCAGCCATCATTAAGTTCAGACACATAACAGGCATGCTCAGACCTGCTCCACTTGTTGTAAAAGCTAAAATCTTGAATTTCAGAATGAAGAGATAACACAGCCATCAGGATTCATCTGATCTTGGTCAAAGCGGGGTTGGCATACTAATTATTAGTCAGCGAAAGGCTTCACAATTTTCAGTTAAATACAGTAAATAGCATTCCCGTCTAATTTGCTATGCTACATGCACGACTATAAGGGTAAATATAAAATATACAATAATTAAAACTCTGCATGTTAAAAAAAAGGAAGCATAATACCACAACAAAAAAAAAAAAAAGGATTTTTTCCAGGGTATATTGATGTGTTATAGATGTTGGAAGAATAACTTTCCAGGGCTTCACTATCAAGGGCAAAAAAAAAACATCTTCCCATGTGAAAGATTATTGTTCTGAACTATCTCAAAGAAGACAAGCAAAGCTTGTTGATCAGAAGGAATAAACCTACAACTTAGCAAGTATGAAATCCAAATTCACAAGGTTTCTTAATTCAGTTTTGTCTAATCAATAGTCAGAACAGTTATCTGAGGCAGCTGGATGTCCTAGTAGTGCAAGGACTATGAAATGAAAAAGGCAGCTTGAGTTCTTTTGATTCTGAAACTATCAGACTATACTATCAATTCTGATAATAATCTGAAACATCAACAAAAATCTTAGACTAGATTATACCCTAAAAGTATTGCAACTATGATAAGTGAGTAATTGTAACCTATCAGAGATAATAACATTTTGCTTGTGGTATTCTCAAAGATCAGAAACTTCTCAAGTACAATTAAGTATTTGTCCTCTCTTCTATGTCCCACAATGCCAGATATCATCAGCTAAAACACAATACTTGAGGTAAGCAATCAGGAAATCGGTGGCCACTTTTACATAAGCTGCCAAACAAACACAAGCATCCAGTGCACAAGAATATCTTGCCAATCCAAGAAACTAGATTGCCCAGCATGCGTGAATAACAAAGCATGAAATCCACAAAATTCTAGCAGTAATATGGTTCTCTTGAGATGTTGAGTACTTTATCAAAGCAAAAGTGCACCAAAAGGGATGAAGGGAAAAAACAAAAAATAAAAGAAAAGGATTCAATTGGCTTAAGTCCGATCAATTTTCCATGTCATCTTTAAAACCAAAACATCATCTCAGCAAGCTGGTCTACTAACCATATAGTGTGCACAAAAGGGTTACATGTTATACTACCAGCACGAAAGATTTCTTAAGGTTCCAGATAGCGGAAATACAAAAGTAATCAGCAGAGAAAAATTATCTGTCTTATCTTTGTCTGTCTACTTACATTAGAAGCAGAATCTCTATAAAATAAATAAATAAATAACAGAAGAGGAACATTGGCAACCTAAAACACCAAGCACAGAATTAAAGGTAGAATCTTATATAAGTAAAACAAACAAAGGATGAACATTGATACTTAAGCACCAATGGAGAATTAAATAGTGATTAGAAAGCTGTCGTTGGGTTCAGAGCTTTCACCACTCACAGCGATGCAATTTAGTGAATTCTCTGACGGTAAATTACCATAGCTTGACCACTACTTAGGATTGAAAGAAGAAATACAAGGTTGCAGAAAAGAGAAGAAATCTAACCACAGCTGGTACAGCTTTGCTAGCTGAATCAAAGACCTCATGCAATGCTCTTTCACTCTCTCCATAATACTGACTTATGATTTCAGGTCCATTGACAGAAAATAAGTTTACACCAGCCTCATGAGCGCACAACCTAACCAGAAGTCTTTCCTGTTCCAGGTGGGCCATGAAGAATCCATGCTTTTTGTAGGTCATAAGCCCAAACTTAAAAATTTGAAAAGGAATCAGCACAAGTTGAAAGATAGTATTAAACTTACATCTTTAATATCAAAGTGCCTGATAGCCAAGTTTATTCAACAAAGTGAAAGGCTGTTATTTAACAATCTCACATTTTATCAACATCTTAAACTCAATGAAAACTGATTTGCTGCTTCCTCAGACAGTCAGTGACACTCTAAATCATGTAACCTCAACACATGGAGAATTGATAGTCTTTCTTTTGTATTTTACTTATTCCCTTAGGATTAACCATAATTCCTCCACCTACACAATGGTAGTTAAAATACATAAAGTTACCAACTCTAAATAATTGTCACCAGAGCATGAATTGAAGAACACAACTAGTAAGGGAATACAAACTCAAAATGTAATGTAGCTTTGTCACTTTTTCCCAAATACCCGCAAAAACACAATACCAAAATGTTCAAAATCTAGATGCTATTCGCCTTAAAGATGGCAACACACATCCTCATCCCACTATGGAAAACTTAAAAAAAGAAAAGAAAAGAAAAGAAAAAGAATAAAAGAAAAGCCATATTACACTTGCTCTCGTTAAAGAAGAATCACAGCGTGAATCTTTCACCCTAAAATTGAATGTAAATCCAAAAATGGCAGTCTCATGCTTGAGATGGGAGCTAGCATATTACATCTTAGAAAAGAAATGTATGCGCTCCAAAAACTGGAGGATCACATTCTGCACAACAATGTCATTTTGCCATCTTAGGACCAGAATGGCAAAAAAAGGGAAAAACCTGGGCAAGTAAACAAGGGAGCAGGAAACCCTGCAATGTCCATTTGTCTTTTCTTGTTTTCCTGATAAATAAAATCAGCATAGTGCAATATACTAGAAAAGGGTCACGCAATTCAGAAAGCAAGAAGCGAAGCCGCCGATAGTTTTCAACCCACTATACATGACTGAATAAGTTAAGCAAGCAACTGGAAAAAGAGATAATTAAGACTCACACCGCAATAACTGAAATAGTTTTTGCACAAAAAGTTTATTTCTCTGGTTTCATCAGAAGCACTGAAAACTTTTCATACATATGCTGATAATAGCATAAAATGGCAGCATAAAAATGATTGTACTTGAAATCACCTCCAGTTGGCTTACAAGCAATCTAGCCAATGTAAGTCACAAGTAGCTCATAATCTACTACATATTTTCGGCTAAAAAACAAAACAGGGAATGTCAGTCCACAATGGCTAGTAAGACAAAATCTACGAGTCAGATAAGACACTTTAGTTGTCCTTTTCTCTTAAATCCTCCCATACAAAAAACAAATAACAGAAAAAATTCACCATACTGTTACATACTTAGGAGCACAAATGCACATAAATGTCGTAAAAAATACCTTGATAAGTTACACCTGATTGCTGATGTAACAATTATATCTTTCAGAACTCCAAACTCCAGAGTAAGACCTCCCAAATTTGGCAAATCATCCTCCACCTTAGCAGTGAAACTCGGATGTACAGGTTCCAACCACATTGAAGATCCTTTTGGCAGAGTTTCTGGTGCAGAATGCCTTGGTAAATGTATATTAACTTTGGTTCCATGATCAACAAAATAGGCATCTATAGTACCATCCACTTGGTCAGCCATTTGAGATGTCAAGTTGCAATAGCTGTTCTCAGTCAAACTCTTACTTTCTATAGACAAACAATTGACTCCTATAACATGGAAAATGCAAAGCCCTGAGAGTATTGGAATGGCCAAAAGGTTTCCACACAGCAAAAATCGAGAAAATAACCATGAAGTACAGCACGTCTGCAAAAGTTTTCTGACATCATCATCCTCTAAAATATCCTTTACATCAAATATATCCTCTGACATCTCTTGTAAGCGGGATGAATCTGATCTTGAGTCTTCAATGTTTGGTGTACTGAAGCATCCACTAGTTGGAGTCCTCAGTTTTGATTGAGAAAAATATGGGGTCCTTGGGGATGCAATCTTACTATTTACATCTTGAATATTTGTTCTTTCAGTCGAAAGACCACTATTGAAGGACATAGTACTTGATACGAATTTACTTTGCGATGATACAAAAGATAAATCTAATTCCGTGCTGTTGTGCAATGAAACGCCAAAATCATTATTGCTGTGTATTTTACCAAATTCACCAACACCCATTACCGGTTGATCTTGAATGGGATTAACATACAAAGTCCGGCCTGAGGCAGGACAACCCATGGTGAGGAAAAGGCTTGGAGACAAGCGCACTGCATCCTTCACAAGCTGCAGATAGAACAACATAAAGTCATTTGTAAGCTCAAGATTTGCACAAATCACATTGCATGACCATTTTCCACAAATTTTGACATCCAAATGTAATCAATAAAGTGAAGAATACTAGCAAAAATGATTGAAATGCGGAAGGAATCAAGATGAAGCAACACGTCCATCAGCAATGAAGATTGTGAAATTAATGATAAACTCACGACAAAGCATTGTGAAAGTAGCGATTCACCATGGTAATGAATATGCCATGTAAAAAAGGTATGGCGCCTGTGATTCAGTTGGATTTGCCATCAGTAACTTAAACAGGAAGGGTGTCCAAAAGTCAAATAATTAGATTACTTGCAATTTGATCATAAATTTCTCACAATTTGCAAGTGCCTGGATTATAGCCACAAGGTTCGATTCAGTTGAAGCCCAGATTAGCAAAGTCAGATTTAACTTCTTTAAACAGATATTTTTGGAATCCCCATAGGCTGCCCTATGAAGGTCCCAATATTGTTTGACGAGCCCCTGACCTGTCTTTACAATTTACTGTGACTTAAGATCTGTTATCATCCAAGCTTAGACTCGGTGATTTCACAATATCTGTAACTAGAATTTTTTAGATTTATCCCAACTTCATAATTCCTCTTACCTTCTCTCTTCCATATGCATAGATGACACGGTTACTTCACTTTATGGTGGTTTTAAATTTCTTCCCTCCAATGTATTCTTCTGTCTCCAAAGTTAAAGTTGGAAAAAAAGATTGTTTAAGCAAACACATGACTAGGGGAGTTTGATAAACAAATTAGTTAGTTCTCCAAGGCTCTTTTACAGAAATTGTTCATACCTTTGTGAGGAAATCCAATCTATTAAAAATTCAGTTCATAAGTGAAGTGAATCCTATGGTTTCCAAAGTTGTAAGCTTTGCACTTGCAAAGACCAAAAAATTTGTAAGCCAATACAAGTCTTTCGTCATTCTGATATCCATTAAACAGATTCAAAAATACAATTCAGATTATACACAAACAACTCATAATGCACCATAAGATCTAAATGGTTACTTGATAACAAAGATTTAGGTTGCTCATAAAATTTTTTCCCTTTGCCCAGCTGGACATTTTCAGGGAAAATTCCATGCCAGGGATACCCAAGACACATGCCTCACATGCAGACACTTTTTATCTAAAAAGAACAGCATTTTGCAGGAGCGCCAAGTGATAGAAACAATAAATTGGAAGAGATATATGATGTATGTAATTCTTCTGCAAACCTTACTGGAAGGAAAAACAGTTGCAAGAATGAAGTAGCAGCCCACATCATTAGTCAACTTCTTGGTAAAGTCAAACCCGAAATGCTTTGCACATTCATCTGCTAAAGAGCACAAAGGATGGCCACTTGAAAGTTTCCTTGAAGAAGCAAGAGAGACCTGTTAATGCAGTGTTATATGCTGATTACCATGAAAAGATTTTCCAAAAACAGCAATTTGAAGAAAAAAATTATGCAAAGTCACAAAGTACTCATAGGAAACAAAAATATTGCAGCATTAGTAAAACAAATGAGATACAACAATCTCAAATGTGTTTACAAATGTGCCTCAGGATGTATTACTCAAATGTGTTTGAATAGCTACAATACGCCAAACATCACATTCTTAAATGGTTGATTACACTTACAATCTCAATCATATGGAAATGAGACAAATGAGATATCTGTGGACTAACATAGAGACTGTCTTTACAACTGAATAAGATGCCAAAATTTCTAAATGAGAAAGCCAAACTGTAGTACCTGAACAAAAAAGGGGAGGGGAACAAGAAGTAAAGAAGGGACCATAAGAGGCATGTTTATTTCATTGGAAGAATTGGAATTGAATGGCAATTAATCCCCCAAATGATTTTCTTCTTAGGCAGTTTGCCCCTTCCTGTGATTGTTGTACTGGAACAGGCATCAAATTTCATTTCTTCCTTTTAACTTTTCCTTTTTCATATTATCATGCTCCTCCATCCCTTGCTGTCCAAATATTGATAATGTACTATAGCAGTTGGTGCACCTAAAGGGAACTTTTCCAACCAAACCAAATGCCCCCCTTTCAGTGTAAGAGTTCAAACTCCACCACCACATTTCTTTCGAGTTGAAAGAGCTTTGTAAGAATTCAAACTCCACATGCACAAAATACTACCACCCTGCTGTAATGTTGTACAAAATATCCATGCCTCACCAGAGAAAAGCAAAATCTCACATTTTATCATCCTACTTTTTTACAAATTAAGACCAAATCACTGTTAATGCCTTCTTCAAATCCTGAAATTCAATGCTCTAAAAAACAAAAGAAAAAAGATCAAAACTTTATACAAAATAAATACCGTAAATTACATGATCTTGGTAATTAATAATTTACTGCACGAATTGGCATAGTGAAGTTTAATCAAGATGCGTACCATTTCACAAGCACAATAATCAACAGCAATGAAACACAGCCATGTTACAGAACCCCATCAAAAGCAGTTAATTAGAAGCTCAAAATTTCAGACTGGAACCCAAATGAATTTAGCTCGCTCAATAGCAAGCTCGACAACTCCATTAAGTATCCGAGCCACTTCGAGTACAAAGATACTCGGTTTCAAGGTTCTATTAGGTTCAAGCTCAAGCTTAATGAATTTAAGTCGAGCTTAGCTCGATTAGACCAAAATTCAACTCAAACTAGAGTCAATTGCAGCCCTATTTCAGACCGAAATCAGAATAAACAAGAAAGATTCAACTTCGAGAAAGAACCAAATTAATAATGATAAATAAAAAAATGAATAGTTACCGAGACAAGGGATCCAGGAGGAATAGAAGAAGCAATCATAGCGGATTCTGACATCCAGATTTTACAGCCTTTGATATCCAATGCTCCCATTCCAACTGAAGAACGAATGTCATCATTGTTACACACTTTACCAATAAAAGCGGTTTTGAAGATAAGAGATGGAAATTTTCTGGAAGCTTCTTCCAGGCCCCGTAAGAGCTCTTCTTCTTGATTGCTGATTTCTGCATCATCTGGGACTTCTAAGGCTGATAAAGGGGAGGGGGAGGGGGAGGAGGCTGCCTTTGAAGAGTATTTTTTACTTTTCGGAGGCATATCTTTCCTCTGAGCTCAGAAGAAAAGCAAAGGAGGAGGAGGAGAATTTTAAAACCCTCTGGCTTTGGCGAGGGTTTTAGACGAAGGTCTCAAAACATAAAAAATTGCAATCTCACCCCACAAGAAAATGAGTCTTTGCTTTTTTATCCCTGAAATTGTATATTGCACGCATAACATGATGATTAATTTTAGCTGATCTCCTACTTTACTCCACAGGTAATGGAACAGCCCCTACTTTGCTCCACAGGTAATTTCCTATCAGAAGATGAGATTGGGAAAAAAAGTTAAAGATTACTGGAAGAATGATGACTGGGATTGGGACACATTGAAGCAGTATTTAGACCAACAGCAACTGGAAGAGTTACAGGCAACCGTACTTTTCCAAAGTGCTCAGAACCCGGATAGAATTATTTGGAGCCCGGACCCCAGTGGAAGATTCAGCACGACCTCTGCTTATCATGAGAAGGATTGGGAGCCACTTGGAGCTCTCCCAAAAGATAGTAATTGGGAGAGAATCTGGAGACTTAAGGGCCCAAATAGATGGCAGATGTTTGTTTGGACTGCAAGACATGGCAAATTGCCCACAAATGCAGAATTACACAGAAGACACCTCCACGCAGATGGAAAATGCCCGATATGCGGAAGAGACAGAGAAACAACGGGGCATGCTCTAAGGGATTGTGTGTGGATAAATAAAATCTGGAAGCAATTGATACACTCCAAGAAATGGAGAGAGTTCAAAAACAAAGGAGGCCTCACACAGTGGATAGATTGGAATTTTAAGCAAATGGAAGTGGGAAGAAGGAAAGATGTGTCTTGAATGGTCTGCCAGAAATGAAATGGTCCATCAAGGAGTAGAGAAGAAACTGACTGTAAAAGCTCAGGTTTTGATCCAGAAGGCTATAGAAGCACCATCAGTAAACACCAGGCACATGCTACGGAGGCAACAACAGCTGAGGGATGTTGGTTGGGAGAAACCACAACAGGGTTGGGACAAAGTGAATGTGGATGGAGCCTCGGAAAATAATCCTCGAGCAGCTAGTGCAAGGGGCATCATCAGAACTGACCAGGGAACCTGGATAGCAGGATTCAGCCTGAATATAGGAAGAGCGAGCAATGTGTAGCAGAATTATGGGCCATCGTTTTTGGTCTCAAAATGGCGTGGGAAGAAGGATGCAGGAAAGTAATAATAGAGTCAGACTCTCAAGTGGCTATTTCAATGATCCAGGAAACCCTCAGAAGAGGGACGGTATTGCAATCTGATTAAGGAAATTATTAGCCTGACGCTTGACCGTGAATGGGATTACAAAATTCAATCATGTGGTAAGAGAAGGCAACAAGTGTGCAGATCACTTAGCAAGGCTGGGGAAGGGTTAAGCCCAGGAATGACCAGATTTAGTGTGCCTCCAGATTCACTAAGACCTCTGCTGAACCGAGATGCCCGAGGAGTTACTACGCCCACGCTAGTGGCAATTTAACGGGCCTTTGGCCCTCCCTTGTAACCAAAAAAAGAAAAAAGAAAAAAGAAAAAAAAAAGCTGATCTAGAGGTTTGTTCATGTGAAATTAGATAAGAATAAGTGTTTACAAATTTAGCAAAAGTTGGTCATGAAAAATGATTATAAAGAATAATTAGCTAGTTTTTGATTGACCACTTTAGCTAATTAAAGATTCTGAGTTTTTAATCAGTATGTTCACATTTGCTTTTGTATATATATTTAAAATTTTTTTCATAGACAAAAGAGCTAAGACCTACGATCTTAATAATGAGTAGCTTTAATTGATTAGTCCTTATTGGCCTTGTTCTTGTTTGTTTTAAATTTTACAATATCTGATTGTAGAAAGTTATTTTAGACCAAATATTACTTTTTGATAGATTATAGATTTAGCTTTTTACCTATTAAAAAAATCTTTAATTTAAATAAAAAAGCAAATCAAAGCATCAAAAAAACTTATTATCCAAACTCTTAAAGGTTTTGTAAAAAAATTACTAAAGCAACTTAATATATGTGAGGTAAAAAGATGATTGAAAAATATATTTATGGAAAATGAAAAAAATTTTCTATAAAAAAGAGCAATTCAAACAAGGCCTAAATTATAATTATGTTAAAGAAAACCCAGTGTTATTAAACCAGAACGAGATCGGCCAGTCGGACCGGTCGAATCGTGAACCGGCCTTCTTTCCGAATTAGTTAGTAGTACAAAATTGTTTTAGTCAAAACCATAAAAAATCAGCAAAACCAGTGACCTAATTCAACAGTTTGACCCAATTCTTAAACTGTTCTTTCTTATTTTTTTTCTCAAATATGATTTAAGTTATCTAAATTGTAATACTTTTATTATTTAAAGGAATAAAAAATGCGACCCACATAGTGTAGATATTAAAATAACTCATATTCCTGAATGATTTCTATCAAATTATCATCATTGATTTCAATTTACATTAGAAAACTATATTCCCAATGGAATGACCTTGAATTGGATATAACTTGTTTTGATTTAGTTTTTCAAATAGTTTTGGAGAATGAATATAATTTAGACATGAATTCAGATTTTTATAATTTTTAGATATATATTTGATAATAAGCCTAATATCTTTGAAATACTTTGTATATTTTGTCAAAATATAACTAAGAACTTAATTTTAATATTTTTGAAAACTTATAAATATATAAATAATTATGAAATTATGCTGACATTGATAGATTTTTTACAACGGTCCGATAGATTTGACCAATGAACCCCTAATCCAATAGCATAACCAAGCCGTTATTCATTCCGAGTTTAACGACATTGAGAAAACCAAATGAGAACAGGCCCATGGTCATACGTTGATTTGAGGGAGGCCATAGTCATACCTCTAAAACGATTCTTGTTAATAGAAACAAGGCACAGCCACTAAGAAAGGAGAAAGGATTCCATAGAGGAATTGGTAGTTTAGTGGTGAAGTCAAAGCGTGAATCAATTATTCACCTAGCTTTAGCAAAGTCAAACTGCAAATCAGTTTTTCTTTTGTGACTTTTTCTTCTGGCAAATATTTGATTTTTTTTTTAAGGGAAAAATCGCCAATTTAACCCGTAAACTTTTTCACTAACGTTGATTTGGTCCCTAAAAATTTTTTTATATGCAATTAGTTCTTAAAGTAAAATATATGTGCTAATAAAGGACCTAATAGGTGGTGTCACTCGAAATATGTTTTTTCTCACCTACAAGGGCAGCTGTTCGAGGGCATTTTAGGAAGAAGACATTACAGCCCTTTTAATGATGAGATACCCAAAAAAAAAAAACCATTAAATGTTGCTTTTGTCTTTTCACAGTCCCAGCAGCTCCAAACAGATATCTCAGCACTCAAACTCCATAACTAATCATGGGTAAGGTTCGCAGTTCATTAGCTCGTGCCGGTAAGGTGAGAATTCAAACTCACAAGGTTGCAAAGTTGGATAAGAAGAAACAGCCCCACGGTTGTGCCCACAAGCGCATGCAATACAACTGCCGCTTCATCACTGCCATTGTCGACTTTGGAAAGAAGAGGGGGCCAAACTCATCAGGGAAGCAAAGTTTAGCAAACATGACTGGGGCATGGTTGTTTTAATAGGCAAAAATCTGTTTTGGACTCGTTGCATTGTTATGTTGATCATGATATAGCGGTTGGGAAACTCAAGCCAACTTACTATCATTTTTGTTAATTTATGAAGGAAGGTTAACTTGGTTCAGCATAAGAGAAATTTCTAAAAATATTATGATTTTTAAATTTTTTCTGCAAATAGGGTGATTTGGGTATAGGGTTCAGACCAGTGATGTTCGCATTTGCAAAATCACGAGTTCAATTGAACCATTTTGCAAATCTGAAAAAAAAAGAAAATGAAAAGAACTTCGCAGATTCTGAATCACGAGTTCTTATGAACTCGCATTCAGTCGCATTAGAGAATCTTGAACTCGCATTCTATGAATGCGAGTTCATTGGGAAATTAAAAAAAAAAAAAGAAAATGTACTGCCACAATATTTGTCAACATAAATAGGATGTTATAACCGATGCAACAATAAAGAAGAACACGCAGCCACAAGAATAGGTTTTGGGGGAAATCAGATTTTTATTAGGGCTTACTCGGAATAGTTTACAGAGGTGTATTTATATACAACCAAACAGACTAGACCTAAAAATAGGCCCAAACCAAAACCCAGAATAAACGGACACGACAACCAACATATGTCAAGCTTGAGAACAAGGCCATCCTGGACCGACGGGCATGAGACCCTCCTCAACAGGGTTGAAGAAACATGATTCAAGGCACCTTGACATGGGATAAGACCAAGAAGGTTCGCCCAGTTTGATAATACTTTGGGAAATATAAAAAAAAAAAAAGAAAATGTTGTCTTATCTTTCTTTTCTTCATTTTTCTTCTTTCTTCCTATTATCCAGGGACTGAAATCTTTGATAATACTTTATATGACTTGCTTTCGATTTCTGAATTTATATTCATTACTTTTCTTTTCAAAGCCTTCTTGAACATATAATTTCCTTGCTCATAAATTGTTTAGAGTATCCTTATATATTCAAAAGACATTTGTTAAAATTTGGATATGTAAAGTAAGGTTCGTTGTGTAAAAAAATTAATGAGCTTACATTTATATCCTAGAATTCGCCTGACTCGATTTTTGATTGAATAAACTCACTATTTGGCTACTTAGTTGAGGTATGCTATCCATTGAACACCAATACAACATTTCTTTTATAGGTTTATTCCTTGGACACTAACTTCCTAATGGCTAGATGGAGCTTGGCCAATGTTAATATTGTCTTGACAATTGTTCAAGTAAACTTAGCTAAAGTTTTGATCTAGTAAACTCCATAACGATTTGATAAACACTTGTTAATTTAGATGTAGTATAATAGTACCTGTTGGACATCTGTTAGGAAAAAAAAATTATTTGCTACATTATATCTATTTGACAATTGTTAGAAAACTTCTTTTCCACCCCTAATATACTTCTGCAAATAGGGTGATTTGGGTGTAGGGTTCAAATCAGTGAATTTAGCATTTGAAATAAAAAAAATATTTTTTTGAAGTTGTATTCTAAGAAGGCGTGTTTACTTTCCAACTTCTCATTGCCCTGAATGCAACTTCACTTATAAGTAAAATTTATAAAAAAAAGTAAATTTTTGAAATCGCATTAGAATAAGAGCACGCGGGACTAGAAATACTTTCTCTTTGTGGTTTAAGAAAATACTTGATTGTTTAAAAAAATGAATTTTTTTCTGACAAATATTTTTTCTTCTTTACTACTAATGATTAATTTGTTATGTAGTGAACATTATGCGCAATCCCCAAACCCCAAACCCTACACCCTACTAAAACCGAAACCCTAAACCCTACAGGTTAGTAATCGTAATCCCGAAACCATAAACCGTAAAACGACAACGCCAAGGCCCTAAATCCTAAACCCTAAACCCTAAACCCTAAACCCTAAACCGTATCCCTAAACCCTAAACCATCCTAAGCAATGTTAACTATACACATAATTGTACCACACGGGTTCATAGTTTTTCATTTTACTAGAGAAACAAGTTTAATTGTATGTAATGATCAAATACAAGTGGAGTTATCGAGATTCTCACAATTACTTGACATTGTTTTCGTCAATATAATCATCAAATGCGTAAATCATGACATTCACTTGTATAAGTCTAACACCTGAGTTGAGCTGATTGTGCCTATAAAATCTACATATTTTGGCGACGCGGAAGCAATTACCGTATAATTCCTTAAATACGGACAGGCCACTTGTACCAAGATTTAGTACATTTTCCAATTCACAAAATACATTATCTAAACGGTCGGAGGTTTGCAAAGTGAATTGAAGTTCCACGTCAAAACAAGGGTTAAGTAGGTAATATAGAAAGTATATTATTCACATTCAATTGAGGCACCTTGACATAGGATAAGAGCCAAGAAGGTTCGGCCCCAAAGCTTGATAATACTTTGGGAAATAAAAAAAAAAAAAAAAATGTACTGTCTTATCTTTCTTTTCTTCATTTTTCTTCTTTCTTCCTATTATCCAGGGGACTAAAATCTTTGATAATACTTTATATGACTTGCTCGATTTCCTAGAATTTATATTCATTACTTTTCTTTTCAGGCAATGAGAAGTTGGAAAGTAAACACGCCTTCTTAGAATACAACTCACGTTGGGGTCTCTGCCGGTCAGTCGAATCGAGGGTCCAGGGCGAGCGTTGCCCCGTGGTCAAGGCCTGATATATGTTAGTTGCCGTGTCCGTTTTATTCTGGGTTTTGGTTTTGGGCCTATTCTTGCGGCTGCGTGTTCTTCTTTATTGTTGCGTCGGTTATAACATCCTATTTATGTTGACAAATATTGTGGCAGTACATTTTCTTTTTTTTTTTAATTTCCCAATGAACTCGCATTCATAGAATGCGACTTCAGCAGAACTCGTTATGGAGTTGTCATACATGATACATAAATGTCGTAATACACGATAAAAAAAAGGGACGGAATTAGCAGCAGAAATGGAAAAAAAATATGCAATAGAAATGGGAAAACAAAATTTGCATCAGAAATTGAAAAAAAATCAACACAAACGGAAAAAAATAATTGCATCAGAAATGGAAAAAAAAGAAAAATCAGCACAAATGCGAGTTTCATGAAACTCGCATTTGACAAATGCGAGTTTAGTGAAACTCGCATTTTCCAAATGCGAGTTTCACGCGTGAAAAATATAATCTTTTCACTTTTTTTTTTTCGTCCGAAATTTGCCTAACTCGCATTTGAGTTTCACTGAACTCGCATTTATCAAATGCGAAAATCACAATGTTAGAAAGTCTTTTGCAAACAACCCCTCTTGTAGAAACTTTTTTTTTTCCATCACATTTTTAGAATTTCCTCTTCAGCATAATCATGTTCTATAGGCAGGAGAATGGATCCTTCTCCTTAGTACGGACGCTATGCTTTCCTGCTGGAGTCCATTTCCACTTGTCTTGTCCTCCATTCAACTATAGGACTACTAAAATAGACCGCTGAAGTTTTGAAGTTCATAGTGCAAAAAAATGAAACCTCAGCCTGAATTGAAGAAGAGAAAAGTTGACGCTGTGCCTCCTCCTGGGCCCTATAGCTCAATCTAGCAATAACATGCACTCGATAGATTTAATAGGCTAAGAATTTTGCAGTTGCCCAAGCATAACAAGCACAGGCAACTACAGGACTTTTGATTCCCCATTTGGCAATTTTCTGGTTCTTGTAAATTGTAATCCCAACTCGTGCAGAACTAAGTGGATAGCAGAGGCTTTGTTGTTCATCTTTCTTTAACTGTTGTTATAAGCTCTCTAAATTTGTGAAGAAGTTTTATTGATACTTGATTCTTTGGGTGGAAACTCTCAAGTTTGGGATGTTAGGAAATTATTCGAACTTAAGGAACCGTGATACCCATATCTAGGGTGGGAGTGTTTGTCAACTGGTGCTGTTCTTATTAGAAGCTTTTTTCACGCTGGATATCACTGCCTGTAGAAATTTGGTATTGCTTTTTAGGTACCTATCCACAACTGGATTGATATCACTTCATAACCATGCATACAAGGCCACTAATAAGTTTGGCAAGATCATGTTTGTTCTAATGTCTTGACCTCTTTTTGCTCGGTACCCCTCTGTCCTCCCATGTACGATGTTGCATTTCTTTGCCTTTTGCTCTTTATGACTAGCAGCAAGATCATTGATTCATCTAACATTTTGAAGCTAAGTTTGGAGCCTGGTCAATATAAGGAATGTATTGAATAAAAGGTATAAACTACAATGAATAATCGTGACAGTGTGAAATTTTCTTATACTACAATCTTAAATCTTGAACGAGTACCGGTAGAGGAAAAACAATGGAGAAGTATTGGGTCATCATAATGGTCCACATCTACAATCCTTAACTCCCTCTTTAATCTGCTCTTCTCCTATTCCTCCTCCTCTTGACAACACCAAAGAGAAGCTCCCTTCGGGACCCTCCACCATTCCAATCATCAGCAACTTCTTATGGCTCCGCAAGTCCTTCTCAGAAGTTAGAATTAGAATCCATCTTTCAAAACTTGAAAGCCAACTACAGTCTGTCATCGATCTTAGAATCTAGTCTCGCCCTGCATATTAAAGTCACTCCTTGGCCCACAGAGCCTACGTCCAGAATGCTGCCATCTTCTCCGACCGCCCAAAAGCTCTTCCCACCACCAAAATCTTCAATTGCAGCCAGCATAGCATTAGGTCTGCCCCTTACGGCCCCACCTGGCGCCTTCTTCCTTTAATGGTGTTTTTTAATTTTTGAGTATCTCGTCATTAAATGGCCTTAATGTCTTCTTCCTAAAATGCCCCTAAATGGCAACTTGTCTAGGTGAGAAAAAAGATATTTGGGGTGTCGCCGCCTAATAAGTCCTTCATTGGCAGAGACATTTTACTTCAAGGAGTAATTGCATATAAAATAAAATTTAGGGACCAAATCAATGTTAGTGAAAAAGTTTAGGGACTAAATTGACGATTTTTCCTAAAATAAGTTACCAAATCTTTATCGGGAGCAAGAATTTTCTCTTAATTAGTAAAGAAGACAGACTGCACTATTCATGTAAAGTAAACTAAAAGAATAAATGATCCCTATTGATGAATTTTACCCATGTCTTTGCTCATAAGAAGTGCAAAATGCAATGTCTATGAAAATTATAAGAAAAGAAAAATTGGTCAAAAACGAAATTTCCCGTAATTCGATTATTATTATAGGAAGGGCAAAGTGCATTTTATGGAATATAGAAGAATAGATATATTGGCCCAAGTGATAAATTTGGCCAAAATATTGGTTTATAAAATAGGGCAGTTTCTCGGTTCAAAACAAGCCAACAATTTTGTCTACAATTGGCAGCCAAGTCAGTGAGCTATTTACATTCAGAGAATCCTACCTACAGTCCTTCAATTTAAAGCAACACAATGAAGGTATTTTCAAACATGTATTGAGGCAATGCGTATTTGACAATACAAACTTACCTCGTAAGGCAATAGAATTTTCCTTTTTTTATTAGGCAATGAATATTTGAACAAGAAAGTTGAAAAGTGGCCTATTGGAATAAATTTGTAATAGAATTAAGGTGTGTCTAATAGTGTTGTAGAAACTTTTTAGTACGACACACTTTGCTAATATATAAAAAGAAGCAACGATCTAGAGAGAGAGAGAGGAAAATAATCATTTTGAAACAACGAAAATTTGATTCTACAATAATGAAAATTTTTGGATACGAGATTATTGGAAATATTATTTGGCATAATGACTGTAGCACTCTTTATGATATGATATATGTGAAATAAAAATGTGATTAAAAAGGTAAAAGAATGTATTAAAAATGTGTTTGTAATATAAGTAAATAATTTTTGGTGAATAACACCTATCCAAACACGCTAAATGTGGTACATAATTGTCATTTAACTTTGCCTCTAAGGCTAAAAAATTGTTAATAGCAGCTGAATCAAATCTATAAATATGACAGTTCAAGATGTACCTTTAAACAGGTGAGTACAGTCAAAGCCTATTTCAGATAAAGCCAATTCTTTGACGTCTTTTCCCTGTACAATGTCTCCAACAATTCTTCAATTTTCTTTTCTTGAAGAACATATATTTATTAGAGAGGTGAATATATACATGTATGTATATATATATATATATATATATATATGCTAATTTTGGCCTTGTTTGTAGTATATCAAATTGCTCATCTACACTCTTTTCTAGATTTTTTTTCATTTTCTAATAGTGCAATCACTAAAATGAAGGCCTTGTCTCACCCCGAGATATCATCACAAAAACTCAGAAATCCATCAAGAAAACTTTCGTGATGAGAGCTTCATTACCAAAGGTTCATCCTAGATAGCTTGTAGCTAAAAGAATTCAGTAACGAGTAATTGCTCGTCACAAAAGTATTCTTGATGACATCATATGTTTTTTATTTATTAGTTTGGTGACCATAATCTGTTACAAGCCAGTAATTTGTGTTTTTATTACAGAGTAGATGAATTCCATTGATGGACCTTTGTTAATGACTATTTTGCCACAGAACTAGTGAGTTTCTTATGACGCTGATTTGTTTCATAATGGTTTGCTCTTGTCCAGAATGCACAGCACAGGAAATAGTAACGTTCATCAAAATAACTTTTTTTTCAAGTGAAAAGCTTTACGACTATTTTACAAAATTGTCTTCCTTTTTTTTGACAACTCGCCATCATAAAAGATTGGTACAAATTAAACTAACTTTATGTTGCCAAATTGATGTGTTGGAGGTTCCTAGTTTGTGCCCAAATCCATTAAATGTTTATGTTAAAGTATGGTAGTTTCTAATGTTTTTCCGTTAGTTAATAATTCAAGTTGATCTCGAGTTTCCAATCCCAACTCAGGAAAGTTTCCAAGAGCGTAGTCTTGAACAATTTCCATGGTGATGTTTTGGTTAGCTATCCAACTTCATCTCAATTTTGGTTTAGAAGGCTGACTAGTCGATGTATACTAGTTTTGTTGGGATATTGATTCTTGAAGAGTGAGTGATAAGAGTTTATTTTACTTATTTTTAGTATGTTTAATTATGTAGTTTTGGTGTGTTTTTAGAATTTAAAGTGGACTTCTAGCTCCATTTTGGTGGTGGTTTCTTCAAGAGTCATTTTATGGCCAAAACATGAAAATAAGTGGATTAATGAACAAATTGATGTTGTTTTTGTAGGTTTTGAAAATTCACTCATGTTTGAGAATTGATTGGAATGCATTTTGACCTATTAAGTTAAAGGCAAGAAGGATATCGGAAGAAACATCTTGGAATCGAAGTTGCACATAAAATGGACAAATGCTAAAGAAGAAATAAGGGAGATCGATCCGATCTAGGATCGACTATGCACCTCACGGATCAAGACCTCGAATACACATCTGATATCAGAGGGTCTGTCCAAGACTAGCAATCCAACCTCCGATCCTTCAGGACAAGACCTCGGATCGTGCTTGATAAGCTAAAATAAAATGCAGGAGAATTGGATCCGAGGAGCTATCAAACAAATCTGACCTCAGATCGAGACCTCGGATCCATATTTTGGCTCTACAACTTGCAGAACAAGTTGTGCTATTTTCACATTTGCTTTTTGACCATTGCTTCAGCTAAAATTTTTGCTGGAAAGATACAAAGAAACATGGAAAATTCAAGAAGCACATCTTGATGATTTCAATACATAAGTTGCACAACTTTAACATGATTGTTTGGAACTTTAATTCTCTATAAATATAGGCCTTCAAGACACTACAAAGGAGCTTTTGGAGAGGAGAAGAACACCACAAAAATGTAGTTCTTCGACTTTCTTTAGTTTAGGTTAGTTTAGTATAAATTAGGTAGTATAGTCTAGTTTATCCTCTCTTGTATATAGTTAGAATTGGATGAAGATTGATGAGCGAAGGTGGAGAGTTTTATCTCATGTGACAAGGGTGATATCTCTCCTATCACTTTCTCTTTTGTATTGGATTTCTTGTTTGGTTATAATAAAAGTTTGGATTTTCTATTTATCATGTGTTTCTAAAGTTTATGCCTTGGGTTTTGGTTGAACTTTTTATAATTGTTTTGTCTTGATTTCTTGGCAATTTGATGCTATTATATTGAGCAAGTTATTTAGTACTTTTGTTCCTATAGTCATGATTGACTGGCCATTGATTGTGATAATCTAAAAGTGTTAGATTTGCAATGAAAATTAGAAGTTAGCACTAGTTCATGAAAGTATTAAACCTAGGGAGTACACTCATGAAAGTAGAGGTGCACCTCTGTGGTTTTAAGTTCATGTAATTTCATAGAGTTAACAAGTCTCTAGTTAATTTCATAACCATAAAGTAGGTATGGATTAGTTATAGGTATGGTTGGTACACTGGCGAAACCAGGCATCACGTGCATTAGGAAATTATGCCGTGACTAACTAAGGTATTAGTGTTTAATTGATCCAAAAGTTGCACTTGTATGAGTAGTAAGGGATTCCATGACATAAAGAGTTTTTATTTTCTATTTTCTTGCATATTTTAGCATAAATTTACTTTCCACAATTTGTTGATATTCTAAATAATCGAAAAGGTTTAGTAGTGCCGGTACTTGTCCGTTTTTCCCCGTGGGATCGACCCTTAATATCCTATACTTAATTTCAACCTATATACTTGTAGAAAATCATGTGTGGGGTATTTAGAAATATATAAATGTAAAATTTGATCGTGGCTTTGAACATAATATTGTATGCATGCCCCACGCTCGTCAGTGAGCTAAAGTGGGTATCGAGAAAAGTGAAACCTTGAGAGTATTGTGAGAATCGTGAGTTGCCATAAGCGAGAGTAGAAGCCACGGTATGGTTTGTTTCACATAAGTGAGAGTAGAAGCCACTGTATGGTTTGTTTCATTACACTTTATTATTTTGTTAATAAAATTATTGAATATTTGTTGCATGATTACATGTGTTAAAATAGTTTTTGTTATCTATGTTTTCTTTTATATTAACAAGTGATATCAAAATTCTAGACTTTGGTCCTGAGGCTAACGACATCAAAATTCAGGCACAAAATTAGGAGATTTGTTGTTGACAACTAGTATATAAAATTGATTGTAGTTGAGGTAGAGATGGGGGAAAAAGAAAAAAAAAAGATCCTACCTTCGTTGTCTGTCTCGATGACAGTCAAACAATGTCAAGTTATTTGTTCAATTTAAACTGGTAGTAATTCATGGAGTCTAAGAATTTAACTAGGGGATAGATGTGTTGGAATGTATGCCCTAAAACAATCATTTTGTTTAAATACATTCCTAATTAAGTTTTGTATTTTATGAATTTCCATTTTATCTGTTAAATATTTATATAACTGATAAAGTCCTTAGAATATTTATTGATGTGATGGTAGTCACAAGAGTTGATGACTATGAGATATCAATCACATTTATAATAAATATTCTTAAAGTTCCCTAGTCATAGTATTAATGAGACAGGACATCATTAATACGGAAAGACTAGTACACAGTTAGTCTCTAATTAATGTAAGTAGTGGTTGTTCTCATCAACCAAGGTATAATAATACCTAGACTAATGTGTAGATGAATTGTAAGGTACAAATTCATTGGAGTGATCCACACAGAGATCCCATTAGGATGTCTATCAAGTGCCAATGGTGGAATCTCTTATGGAAAATTGTGTAAGTGATCCTAGACTTGAGATCACCACAGTATCTTGAGTGTGAATCACTACCTTTTGATTCTATTACTTGTTGCTCACCAAGAGTGACTTAAAGAGTAGAAATTGGGGGTAGTGTGAAACATGGAAAGATAGTGAGTGATCAAGAAAGGATTCACCACTCCGATAGTGGGAGCTGATATCCAGGATGGCCACTAGTGGGAGATTAACCTTAATAGTCGACTACCTTAGGTTAATTGAAGAATGTCTTCAAGTTAACCTAATCCAAGGTTAATTCCGGGAACTAGCAAATTAATTAGTCATTAGGGAATTGGCACTTATTCCTCATTCCCTGACTAATTGGATATCTATGGTGAAAGGATAATAATTACATGGTAATTTTTCCATGGAAAGGTTTGGTCATAATTCCCTTGACTAATTCTGAATACCTGGGCGGTTGTGATGTGTTGCTAGACACCGCTCACAATCTATAATTATGAATGGATTAATTATTGTAATTAATGATAAAATAAAGTTGTTTATTTTATCTAATTCTTCTTGAGAATTATAATTCATAATTATTGCCAGTATATTTGGAACCTATTGGATCACACGCATAGAGATTGAATTCTGGATTAAAATTGTGTATCCAAATAGAGATTTTGAGTTAAAATCTTTTTGGGGTCTAATTACAAGGAATAAAAGATTCCGGGGCTACTTGAGCAAATAGGATAAATAGTTATCCTATATTCGTTTTGATTTGGATCAAACAAGACCCTATCTTTCTCTACCTCTCTATAAATAGTATGTGATATGTCGTCAGAACAACACAACTGCTATTGACAGAATAGAGAGAGAGGCTAGGGGTTTTTGAGAAAAACCCACGTAGAGAGAGACTCCATAAAAGTGAGAATAGGCTAGCACCTTCTTCCTCACTTTCATATACACATACGTAGGATCGTAGAGACGATTCAAGAGAAGATCCAGACTTCTCTCTCGCGTGGATTACGGTAGAGGCAGGACGTTTGGACTGCTCAAAAGGATTGATCACTCTCTACAACACTACAAGAAGGCCACTTCTAGGATTAAGGTAATCCTACAACTCCTCTTCTCTATAAGTCATACGTAGTCTAGGGTGATTCCTGGTGGGTTGTTGGGGCTAAAATTTTTGTTTTCCGCTGCGCCTGCTGCCCCAAAACCTAACAAGATGTTGGATGAATATTTTCATTAAACTGGTAAGTTTTTTATTCTAGTTATCCACTACGTAGAATTTGTTTAACGGTAAACAATTTAATTTGTTAACAACACATATTAAATATTGGTCTAGTCACAAGCATTAGAAACAACTAATAAAACAATGTGATTTAGAATAGATTACTTTTGCACATTCTACGATTTAGATGACAAAAGCAGACTATGATAAAGATAAGTATGTAGATGATGGAAAATATATATGAAAATTTGAATTGATTGACGATTCTAGATTATATACATTGTTTGGTGCAATTAAGGATGATAATTTTGTTGGTGAAGAAGAAATTTGTGACAAGATCAAAGAATTTTTTGATAAGGCAGATAAAGAATTTGAAATCATTGGTGAAAATAAATATATTATTGAAAGTGATAGTAAGGTGGAAATTATTAATTTTATTGAAATTGAACAATTTCCTGAAGAGAAAAATCAAGTAATGGTGTTGATTGATATTAATTATGGAACTTGAATTCAAGGTTTAGTTTTAATGAAAGTTTATGTTTTCCTTCAACTTTATGTTACGAGTTGGTACTAAGTTTTATTCCTAGGGTCACGCAATCTGTACTTTATTGAATGAATTGAACTTGGTTACTGATGATACTATACTTTGTGGCAAGCTAACTATTTTATAATTGGTACTAATCAGAAACGATGTAGAATCATCTAAAGTATTGAATGGTGCAACAAAATTGAAAACTAGTACTAATTTTTAAAAGTACTGAACCTTGATTGTGGACACACGAAAGTTAGGGCATGCCATTGTAGCTTCCATCACGTCATTTTTTCAAAGATCTGTGTCATAAAAGTAGTCATAAAATAGTTATAGATATGACGAGTATATTGGTGAAAAAAAGATATAACATATGTTAGAAAAAAATGCCATTAATTAGCCAAAAAAAAATACTCAATTTATCGAGTTCTTTCAGAGTAAAAGGTAGTAAGAAAATCTGTAATTTTAGGAGGTTTGTTTTACTTTCTTCATTTATACTTGTTTTAAGTTTTTCAGTCTAGTTTATGTACTTACATTATAATTGGTCTAAATAATAAAAGAGTATGATAAGCATTTATATGTTGATTAATCTTTCCTATAGGATTGACATTTGAATCTATCCCATACTCATGTATGACCTACCCATTTACCTAGAAAAAAGAACAGTTAAACTTCACATCACTTGCGTGCATTTTCCTTCCCAGAAAAATAAGGAGGGAACTAAATATTTTGCGACGACATAATAGGTATTTTCAGTACTATTCATGAAGGCAGTCTCGTCATTGTAAGTTGATCTATTATTAAAATTTTTTAAAACTAAAATGCTTGTGAGTAAAATTTCCCAGTATATAGCATGAACCAGAAAGTGCAAAATATTAAGTTCCTTGTAAAAACCAAGTGCATTTTTTTGATGACAATGTAAATTTGTTGTATATTATCTTTTTTTTTGGATGACGACCTATAACTCGTCATGTAAACAACATTTTTTCTATTAGTTCCTCGCCTTGTTTTAAAGGAAAAACAGAGCTTTTTTGGGTAGTGAATTCAATTCATGCCGATTCAAAACTACTTGCATCCTAAGGCGCCATAGCACAAAATTTTGTACTCTACTCAAAAATATCATTATAAGAGTTGTTACTGTCCTACCTGTCAGAAGAGATTACTCAAGATTGCCCAACTCTGATACCAATTTGTTAAGATTGAGGAGAGAATTGCAATTTTGGTCTCCAATATTTGGTTTCATGCACTAATTAGTCCCCAATATTTTGATCAAAATAAATCTAGTCCCCAAAATTTGTGATTTTAAACAAATTTAGAATAATTAACGGAAATAGAACAATGATTAACACACAATATCAAATTGCTATTAGTGAACAATTTTGACTTTACACTTTTGGTTCCTAATATTTTAAGTTTAAATCATTATAATTTTCTAATTCTTAAATAGTGATATTAACAGTTCTAGCATGAATTAAGATGCAAATTAAAATAAAATAGTATTAATTGGATAATAAGAATTCTAATTAAACTTCTTTTTCTTCATTTTTTATTTTTATTTCATTTACTCATGCTAATAATATATCATACATTTCTTTTCTTTTGCATAATTAGTCTCATATTTGACATAATATATCTATATTTCTAAAACTTCTGTTGTTGCACGTCTTGTGCAGCAGGTTTGAAGTGCTTCTAACTAGCTATTGTACTTATAAAAACTAGTAAATTAAGTTTCAATTTGAAGTAATTTTAGGAATTCTTGAAAAACTACCTTTTATTTTTTGTTGTCTTCCCTGCCAATTAAAAACTAACACTCCAATATTGTACTTTAAAAATATTTACTTGAATATCTATATGCCTTGATAATTATTTAGTGTTTCATATAATGTGTATGAAATGCCAACTTCATTTCAAATTCAATTGGTAACCTATTAAAATTCCAAAAAAAGATCAATTTAATTTATAAAAAATATATTTTCTTTATGTTTTAAAGGCATATTTAATTAATCTTTTAATTATCATGAGAAATAAAATAAATAAAATTCATTATCAATTAATTATTTGAGACTAACTATTCAAAACAAAATGAACATATGATATAATATTAACATGAACAAATAAAAATAAAAATAAAAAAAGAAAAGGAAATGAACTATTATTACTGATTTAATATTAATTCATTCTAATTTGCATCTTAAATCATGCTAGAACCCTTAATGTCACTATTCAAAAATTAGAAAGTTATAAATATTTAAAATCAAAATTTGGGGACAAAAGTGTAAGATCAAAGTTGTTAACTAACGGTAATTTGATGTTGACTATTAATTATAGTTCTATTTCCATTAATTATCCTAAATTTGGCTAAAATCATAAATTCTATGGGGCTAGATTTGTTTTGTCCGAAATATTGGGGACTAATTTGGCACACATGCCAAATATTAGGGATAAAAACTGCAATTCTCCCTAGGATTGACTCTCCAGCAATTTGAAAAATTCTTTTTACAACCCATGTAAATAGTGATGAGTCAGAGTTGAGAAGTGGAAAAAAGTGGTAGTAGGGTTGATCGAGCTAAATAAACATCACCACTACAACCTCTTCCACATTGAACTCAAAATTTAGGGTTCTAATAGTAATTAATACGTGCAAAATTGCAAAATTGAAGAGGATAAACTAATCACTCAAAATATTCATGCGGGAGATAAGAAAACAGATAACTCACATTATTATTAAAATCTCAAATAATGGAAGAAAATCTAATAGACGTTCTTAGACTCTCCTAGACTCTAAAAATACCTCAATTAATGCCTATTCTTAACTTACTAAAACTTGTAAAACAAGAAATCACTTATATAAGAAATTATTAAATAAAACATAAATTTCTCAATAACACAATTACTAAAAGCTAACTCTAATAAAATGGGTAAATAAATAAATATAAACTTCTAGATATGGTTTAGTTGGCCAACATTCCACCTACTGTCTCAAGCTCAATCGTTGAAAACCCTAGACAAATTGCAATTTGGCTTTAGATGCCTTGGGATGTATGTTTGAACAATTTCCCGAAGGAAAAGAAAAATGCCTAATGTACCATAATTCAAACACTTCATGGAAAGACTAATCAGCCTGCCGAGAGTAAGAATCTTGTGAAGACTATGATGATCCTCGCACTTGCACGAGCTTACAGTATTCAATCTGCTTAAATGCAGTAGCAATAGTTAGGCAAATGCACATGAAAGGGACCAAGATTTTTACGGGTGAGAAGAAGAGAGGATTACCGGCTACAGGAGTGATTGCCTTTACTGTTTTCGGCATTCACTATTTCTTTTCTTAGATTGTATGGTTACTTTACTCCAAAAGTTTTTCTATTGAGACCTCCGGTTCATTTGTTGCTTTTGGTTTTGGAATAATTGCTAAATTTATGAAATGACTGTGGTGGACTTGCACGATTGGATAGATGCTATTAGATTGTTGTGTAACTTCTATAGGTTACCTCTATAGGCAGATTGGAATAATGTTGTTTTCACGTCTTGTGTGTTTTTCTTGTGTTTTGCGCTGAGAGTTTTTGTCATGATAAAAAGGAAAATTGTTAGCTCTGTTAATTTACTTTTGGGCTAAAACATGTGTGCGCATACACACACACACACACAAATGCACACACAAACACACATACATATGTGTGTGTATGTGTTTTTCTTACCAATTTGCTTATTTTTTCTTTAAAGATTTTAGGATTAAATACTAAAAGGTCTCTTGTGCAGCATGTTCAACTTAAGTCTCTATAGTTCGGAAACTTTACTTCTAGTGGTTTCAATTAAATTGGAACTTAGAAACTATTTAAGCTACCAGTTGCATGCGAAATCTCAGAATTGTCCTTTATTAGAATTAAATACCAAAAAACCCCTTATGGTTTGCCAAATATTCAACTTAACTCCCTATGATTCGGAAACTTACATTCTATTCCCTCATGGTAAACAATCTCGATAAGTCCTTTAACAACTACATTATTAATTTTCCACTGTTCGAAAACTTATATCTAGCCCCTCATGGCAAACAATCTCAATGAGGCATTTAACGATTTCAAAAGCCTACAGTCTATCCTCCCATGCTAAACAATCTTAATAAGTCATTTAACAACGATACAATTTATTTTTTATGGTTCGAAAACATACATTCTACCCCATTAGGGTAAACAATCTCAATGAGTCCTTTAGCAACTATATTCTTTCAGCATGGGAAATGGCTATGGTAGGAATGTTTGAATGGATTAGAAGAAAGCTAAAGCAATGAATTCAATTTAGGTAAAACCATACGAGGCTAGAATGTAGGTTTCAAACATAAGGAGTTAAGTTGAACAATAAGGAACTTTTTGATATTTAATCCTATTATTTATAAAGGGTAATGCTGACATTTTACATGCAACCTTAGTCTAGAAGATTTCTATTCAAATTTCAATTTAGTTAAATTCACGAGAGGCAAAATAAGTTTTCGAACTATAGAGTTTAATTGAACATTTAGCAAAGCAAAAGGGGCTTCTTGGTATTTAATCCAATATTTTATTTATCTCATGTCTAAGGTGTGTAGTTATCGTAAGATACTTCAAGTCATTTTAGTTAAGACATCAGACACACAGAAACACCTTCGATTAGTGACAATTTTTCTTTGAGATCATATAAATTTTCAGCACAAACAAGGCGGATGGCTTTCTGTCCCGCACATTACAAAGTTATCCACCCAAATCAAAATGGATAAGCAGATGGAATGGATATAATTTGAGCTTAATTTTTTTGCCATGGAATTTAGTTGAAAGATTTTCAAACTTCAGACCTTTAGTAGCTTAAAAGTTGGAAAAGTTTGCGACATAATAATGGCCTTTGAAGAGATTCAGAATCTACAAACCAAAGAACTTAATGAGCCAATTTCATCCCTTTTGTATATCTGGTTTATTTATTTATTTATTTGTTAAAAGTTTTATCTCTACCCTTGTTTGGCAGTTGAGTTTTTTGTCAGGTTTGTATGCTGTTAGTTTTTTATCTGTTTGCTTTACAGGAACCTTAAAAAACTTCCAAAGTTTTAATGCAAATTTTTAGTAAGTTTGTATAGAATTTGTTTGTTTCCCACATTATCTGCAAGAATCCTTAAAAAACTCTCAAAGTTTTTAATGTAACACCCCCAAAACACATAAAAAACCTTCACTTCCAAAAATTTTTTCTACAACTTCTACAGTAAATTACAATAAAGTTTTATATAAACTCCCAAAAACTTAGCTGCCAAAATTCTCGTGCAAGTATTATCCTTTATCACGATGGTGAGATGTCTTATCCATCTCTAAACTTTAGATTTGACTGACCAAACCACATGAATCTTGTTCTTTCTCTTTTCTATTTTCTGAAAAACTTCATTGTCATCTTCATCATTAGTGGTGCAGGTTGTCAAGAACTTAGGCAAATTAGGTTTTTTGGATTTTTTTAAACTTATCTGAGATGTATGCCTAGAATGTCACTAATCACGTGTAGTAAACAATTTTGAGTGTGAAAGATTACTACTGAACGTTTTGAACGATTTTGAGTGTCAAAGAATACTGCTAACAAGAGGGATTGACCGGAGGCATTGTGATCTCAAGAGCTGTTTGGTAAATAGGTTTTTTTTTTTTAATTAAGGAATGAATTTTAAAATTAACCACAGTAATACTTATAATTTACTTAAAATTAGAATAATTTAATGGATATGATGCCTCATTCTATAGGTTTTGTGATTAATTACTCTTCAGTAAGGAATTATTGTTTACTACTCATGTATCTCATACTTTTAGTTAAAACTAATGAACTAAAAAATAACTATAAGAAAATAAAGAGAGTGGTGAAAAAATAAGTGAATTAAAGAGGAAAAGACAGAGACAAAAAAAAAAAAAAAACTCATACATGAACTTTAGTTGCCAAATGCTCTATGGGTTTTATCAAAAATCTATTACCATTAACTAATTAACCACAGTCACAGTAATTGTGATTAGTGAATGCTTATCAAACGACTCCTCAGTATATTCATTGATAGTTGGCATTGTACCAAATAATAATTTCAATAAAATTAGAAGCCCTCAAGTAATTTCATTTTCTTCTATGTTTTCCACTTATATTCTGATCCGAGGCCAAAGGTCCATTATCCAGAATCTGAGTTAGCCCAACGAGGATCAAAACTTTTCATCCCATAACAACGAACAATTATGTCTACTTCCATTGAACAATATTCATTTTCAATGCGACTGGTGCCATGAAGCTGCCAGATTACTCCTAATTCTTTTCCTCCATACTCTGTAATAAATTGATCTTTGTCCATGATAACAACTAATGATATGCTATTTTTACTTGGAAAATGCTTAAATAGATTTTCATTTGGCTTTAAAGGCCATCGTCGTGCTATAATCTGTGTTTGCATGGAGTATAATTTGTAAGTTGACATTACCTCAATTTTAACTGCTTATGTGTTAAATATGTGACAGAATTAATAAGAATTCATATACGAAAACTTATGGCCTGCATAGGTTAGATCATTAGATGCACTGAAACTGTACCCATTTCAACGTGATTAACATGCTCGTAGTGTTTCAAAAACCAAGTCATCACATGATGATTTTGATGGCTTGCGCATTTCAAGCAAGAATTTCTTATTAGGCTGACATAATGAAATAGTGCAAGGGATAAAGCCGCCAGCTAACACGAAAGACTAACGAAAGGATTACTAATTAAGTCATAATCAATAGATAAAAAATTTCGTGACATTGATTCTGTGACAAATGATTGAACTGCATGATGCATGACGACACGCCTTGACTCTGAGTTCCAAGTAGCTAATCCCATGGGCAAAAATGTTGTTGACTTTTCTTAGTTGTCTATTTTGACTGAGGGAAACCAAAAAAAAAAAAAAAAAAAGAGGAAAAAAATTGGAAAAAATGTTAATGCAGGGCATTAGATTGCAAAAAAGCACATTAAGCTGATCACGTGCTATTATTGGCGACTTAGGCCTTCTTCTGTGTAAAGTGTGAACCAAATAAATCAAAGAGGTTGAATTTTTTTTAAAGTACAATCATATGTGATCGATATCCTTTTTTTTTTCGTTTAAGATTTTGATGCACAATTACATATATGCTGTCATTTTAACAATCAAATTGGTGTACAATTACAGAGTTTGCATGTACAACATGATTGTATAAGTGAAGATAGCACGTGAAACGTCAAGAACTAAAAATTCTTTACGGGAGTGAAACAGTGCTTTGTTCTAGCTACCGACTAGAGGGGATCAGTATGGAGTTCTTTGCGTGACTGAAAGATCCGCTGAAAGATATAATCATGCATTTGAACTTTTGTTTTCCCTGAAAATTTAGCGATAATTAGAAGTTGTGCCACAAAAAAAAGATTACGCTTCCCACTAGAACATCAACGAAAACTGCTACTTTTTCCCTTACGCATAGTGAAAATGAGAGAGGAAGAAAGTCCGTATTGTGTAAAATCAGAAAACGGAAGTGTGTAATCACTGGGGCCAGTCACCCCAATAGTTAGGGAAGGACGTTTGTAATATTCTCCATTATTAGGTTAAACATTTCGAATCTTGTATCTCTCAGTTAGAGATAAGAAAGGGATAAAAAGCGAAAAAAAAAAAAAAGGAGAAAGAGAGTGTGTGAAAAGCAATTGAATGATACAGAAAAGGTCCAAAAGGAGGGGTAACTGTTAAGTCTTGTCACACATGATAGGATGTCCTTGAAATTTAACCAGAATCAGAATATGTTTTAGAATTTAACATTTTAAGAAACATCATATGAAATCATTATCAGCATTCAGGCAAAACTAAGCCTAAAAACATTCTTACTGTTTAATTTGTAAAGAAAACCTTAAATTTGCGATACTTTTGGACTTTAACAAGTGAGAGTAAAAAAAAGAGAGAGTCATCACTGCCAAGGGAAGCATTACATACGAGTAAACATAAAGAATTAATTGTGTGAAATTGATCTTTGTTTATGAATCCAGGAACTTGTTCATGCATGATGGATATCCAATCCTAGATCAACCAAAATTTAACATTGCTATCACATATACTGGTTTTCAAGCACAGTACTTACAGAATTATTTGGGAGCTTTCAATATTACACTTTTATGCAATGAAATACCTAAACTTTTGCTCTTTCAGTGAAAAGATACTGATTTCTACATGGCACAAATTAATTTTTAATTTTTTTTTGAACAAGGGAGGGATGGTAGAATTAATATTGGAATAATTTAATCTGGTATCAAAGTCTACAAATTATGTCTACATGAATAAGTATGATAAGTAAATTTTTTTTTAAATGTAAGTGGGAGGTCTCGAACCGAAAACTCTAATTTATACTCTTCCCCAATACGATATGCAACTTGAATCATAATATTGCATTTGTTTAAGTGGCTAAGTCAGTGAGTAGTTGATGTTATAGCACGGATTCATAGCTCATACATCACGTTATACAATAAAAATTACCAACTTGACTTGCTCCATTATTGTGTACTTCTGACATAGAAATAAGGCATTTCCGAATCCGAATGAATACGAAATCTCAACAGCTGTTTCAGAGCTAGCCCGGCAACAACTACTACAACTAACGTTTGTTTTTATAATCCAGTATTACCAACCAAATTGTTCAATTTAAGATGCCACAAATTACAACAGTTAAAACTATTTTTAATCTCTACTTTTATATTTCAATTCTAAAATTAAAATTTAAGAGATAAAATTGGAAAGAGAACACAAACATCATAATTAAAGTGATATTTTTAAAAACTCAGATTCTCAAGAAGTGATAAAAAAAATGGGACGAAGAGAGTAATTAATATAATTGTTGTATATTTTGAATATAATTTTGTGTATAATCAAAAACTTTGGAAGCGTGAATTTTGTTTCTATACATCAATCACGGCAAATTTATCAAAATAATGTTAAAATCAAAATTTGTCCGCCAAATGTCACTCAATTTTTTTTTTCTCCATCAAGCGGTGTTGCACATTTGAATATGCGGCACCTGTCACGTGAATTTTTTTTTTTTGTTTTGGTTGCTTACCGGTGCTGCAAATTGAATGTGCAGCACCGGTAAGAAAATTTCTGAAAAATTACACACATGCCCCCAGAATTTCATCTTCAAATACATAAAAAAAAAAAATCAAAATTACTTTTGGTATGGAGAAAAAAAATTGAGCACCATTTTACGGACAAATTTTGATTTTAACATTATTCTGATAAATTTGCCCATCAATCACTTGGTAAAAGTAACAAGCTCAATAAATTTACTTTGAATTGTAAGTAAGCTTCTAACTGCACCCAGTCACACCAAGCCTAATCACGACATAGTCCTATCGGTTTGTTCAACCACCCCCCTCCCCCTTCTCTTTATTTTTGCGCCTATATAAGTAGACTTCCCTCAGTCATAGCATAGAATACACTACATTCAAACAAAGAAGTAGAAAACAACCATACAGATTATGGCACTTGTGAACAATGTTTTACCAAGCTTCAATGCACCAATTTTGGCTCCTCGCCCTGCAGAGAATCCGTCCGTCCATTTGAGTTCTTTAGATAGAGAGTGCCAGATTCTTAAAAGAAATGTCCAAATTTCACCACTCAGGACTGCAAGGTCGAGCCCCTCCTATTCTCGAAGCATAACAAAATGTATCAAGGGGATTGCTTTCCCGACGCCTGATGTTATTGAGAAACTCGTCGATGGAGCAATTATCCCATCTGAAATTGTACCCAAACCTCACCTAACGAGGAAAGATTTCCCTGCTGATTTCAAGTTTGGCTGCTCAACTTCAGCTTTTCAGGTAAGCATGACATATTTTTCTTTTTCATGTGATCAAATCACTAATTGTCTGTTGTTGCTCTTGTTTTGCAGACTGAGGGTTCAGGAACTGAAGGTGGGAGAGGACCAAGTACTTGGGATATTTTCATTGGCACCGGCCAAAAAGCAGTTGATTCCTACAATCGCTATAAGGTACTCAGAATATTGAAATTGATGTGTGTTAATATATGCATGTAGTACTTTGAGAAGAGGTCAAAATATGCATAATTTCAAGCTAAAGTTTGTTCTAATGATCGTCTTTTAATGCAGGAAGATGTTCAAAAGCTGAAGGAAATGGGGGCTGACACTTACAGGATGTCCATTTCCTGGTCAAGGATCTTACCAGGTATGATGGCATCACGATAGAAGTTTTCTTAGTCTTCTCAGATGAGTAGAATATAAGGAAAAGTAAGTTAACAATTTGTCAATTTGCAGATGGGACTTTGAGTGGTGGAGTAAATCAAGCTGGAATTGACTTCTACAACAACTTCATTGATGAATTAATTAAGAATGGTGGAGTTATTTAGTCAAGCTGTTGTTTAAAGACTTGACTTTTATCCTTCACTTTTTTGCATGGGAAAATATTAATTAAGCAAGTACAATGGCTAAACATTTCATTTAATTACATCAATGAAGGAATTACTCCATTCGTGACGCTTTTCCACTTTGATTTACCAACGGCATTGCAAAACAAGTACAATGGATTCTTGGACAGCCAAATTGTGTAAGTTTCTTTTTTGCTACTTATAAGGATGTAATCAGACAAAATATGTGTAATCAGACATCTATCTTACTTTTTATCGATCATTTTTACATTTTGTCTTGGTTTTTTCTGCTCTTGTTGCCATTTCAGGGATGATTTTAAAGCATATGCCGATCTTTGCTTCAAAACATTTGGCGATCGAGTCAAGTTTTGGGTAACAATCAATGAACCACAAGTGTTCGGTCAATTTGGATACAGAGTGGGACTGAAAATACGGGACCAACTAGATTATCCTTTCCGTGCTATTCATAATATCATACTAGCTCATGCTACTGCTGCTAAACACTACAAGGAGAATTACCAGGTGATTTTGTTAGAGATTTGTTTAAATTGCATTTAACATATAGGGTATGTGCAAGGCCTTGACTCTTGAAACATGCATGCACGAGATAAATTGTGCATATATCTTCCTACTCTAGGCTCTAGCCCCAGTTAATCTTCGTCGTGCATACTGAAATTGTGCCCTATTTTGCTAATTAACATAACATAAAATTAAAAGATTGCTTTGTTAATTACTAGGCTATGAAAATTGGCGAAGCTAGAACTCTATGGGGTAAGTGAAGGGGTCTGGGGAGGTGGAGCAACCTTTAGCTCTCTACATGTGATAGAGTGGAATAAAAAATTTTTACTTTTATAATTCAAGGTATATCTCTAAAATTGAAATTGTTCTCTTAGATCTGCAATGTGAAACATACTTTGCAGTTGGATTGAAAAGGTCAAAGCCTTTTTCCCATGTGAATGTGATGTTAGTGTTTAATTTTGAATAGGTGTTACACTTAATAGAGGTAATCAATGGAAAAATTTGTTCTTTTAGGGGTTTAATGTAGATAGATGAACGAATTTTACAAATCTTGAAAGGGTAATAATCTAATGGAGAAGGAAATTTATTCTAAGGGGAGGTAGGGGCCAATGTAACTATACAAAAGGGAATTTTACAAAATTCAGGTATTACAAGCATGGTACAAATTAAAATCTTTCAAAACTTTAAACACCGTAATTTAATATTGTCAATTTTGGAAGGGTCAGTTGCCCACCTCACATCAACTTGGCTTTTCGTGTTACTTGTGCGCATACCACCAACAAGGGGTGGCAGACAAAATAGACAAACTGAGCAAAGCCACTTCCTCGTCTTATCTCGAAGCGTCTTCAAAATGGTATAGTTTATTCCATCGGATTGGTATTAGGCTGACACACACCCAACCAGTGTTCAGACGCATGCGATGCAACTGGTACCGAATGATAGTGGTTGACAAAATGCCGTCAACGATGACAATTAAGTGAAAAACAAGTGAAAAAACTTCCGTTTGGATTTTGTTGTTTTTTTCTTATTTTTAAAAAACTATTTTTCACACCCCAAATACTACAGTAAAAACAACCCCAAAAATAACAATTGTATCTTACAATATTCTATGATTTTTTTTTTTTGCTATTTCTTTTTTCTTTTCCATTTCTTTTTCCTTTTCCTTTGTCTTCTCTTCCCTCTTCATCTCTCTTGGTGGAGTTTTTTTTTCTTTTCCTCCTCCCCCTCCCACCCTCCCTCCTTTCCACCCATCCTCCCTCCTCTCCTTTCTCTTTCCCTCACATCCTCTCCCAAAAGACCCCTCCCCCGTGA
Source organism: Gardenia jasminoides (assembly GCA_013103745.1). Lineage (NCBI taxonomy): Eukaryota > Viridiplantae > Streptophyta > Magnoliopsida > Gentianales > Rubiaceae > Gardenia > Gardenia jasminoides. Next base: position 17,326,459 of record CM023098.1, on the reverse strand, counting down.
CCAGATCTAGTCACGGGGAGGACCCTCTCAAACCACGACCAGATCTGGTCACGCTTGGGAAAGGGTCATGAGAGGAGGAGGAGGTGATGGGGATGGGAGAGGGAGGGTGGTGGAGGAGGAAGAGAAGAGGGGAAGGAAAAAAAGAGCTCTTCAGGTCATGACCGGTGCAGTGACGTTGCTGAGACAAGAAGAGGGAAGAGGAGAAAAAAGAAAAGGAAAAAGAAATGGAAAAGGAAAAGAAAAATAAAAAGAAAAAAGAAATTACAAAAAAAAAAAATCAATCCAAATACATCTACAGTAATTGTTTTTCGCTACAATAATGCTACAATACCATTTTTGAAAATACAACTCTAAAAACAGCTAATCCAAACGGACCCTAAAGAATACTGGAAACCTAGGGAAGAGGTGCTGTAATTATGGGGTGACGTGAGATGATTAGTTTGCATCTTTACTACACACACATTAAAAGTAGATTGCATTCAAGGAGTACACATGGTATTAAAATGGACGTAAGCCTATATTTTGCAATTCAATCTTTTTTCCCCTTTTTATAAACACCCAATCAACATTTTTAATTATGAGTCAAAATATGATGCACATTAGAACAGTACATGAACGCACGTCACAAAAGAAAATTCCATTATTATTTATCCACTCATTGATGCTGTTAGTTAGGTAGTAATGCTATCCTAACACAATAGTAATAATAATGCTAAGATGTAATTAGTATGATTGAAAGTTCTATACTAGTAGTAATTGGAATGATTATTGAGGTGGTGCCATCCTAGCACAATTAGCTAGCTATTAGTTACCTATTAGTCACTTGATATTATTCACACAATAAAAATCACTATTACCTTACTATTAGCTACCTATTAGTCACCTTGCTATTAGCTACCTATTAGTCACTTGATAGTATTCACATAATTCTCTATTGTTTATTAGGTGTTTTTGCGCTTTGGTTAATGGTAACATTGTTAGATATATGAATTAATAATCATTATTGAAATTCCGCCCTAGTAGTAATAGGAATGATTATTGAGGTGGTTCTATCATAAAATAATTAGCCAGCTATTAACTACTTAGTAGTCACTTCATGGTATCCATATAATAGAAATCACTATTACCATGCTATTAGCCACCTATTGGTCACTTGATAGTATTTACATAACTAGTTTCTTTCTTGTGTATTTGCATGAACACTTTTTTTTTTATGTTCTATAAATTTTATTCTTTAACAAAAATTGTTATAAAAAAACTTAAAATGCTAGTTTATAAAATTTAATATACTAATTTAAGCATATTAAAGATGGTTAATTAATAACAAATTAATAATTAGTTAAATCGAATCTTATACCATAATTCAATTATGTTTACTCTAATTAATGGTGGTAAATCAACATATGAGTGAAGAAGATATATTAAGAAATAAGTGTAATTAAATATTTAAATAAGAAGATATGGTGGTAAGTGTAATTAAATTTTTAATTTTTTTCATGACTAAAAAGAATTTTAAAGCAAACTAATAGATGATGAACTTGTTATTTTCTCAAATTATTAAAAATTAAGAAAAGTAATTTGGAAGAACTTTAAAATCTTGTATTTATATGAATGCTACTTTGGCCTAAATCAAATTTGAATATAGAGAGTATAAAAATTAATAACATATTTAAGAAAGAAAGACTATGTATACAATTTAAATGGACTTGTATGAATAATATGCTAACTTTGTGCAATATACATTCATTAAAATATAAAAATTGACACAATTTTAGAATTACAAATCAGTTATCAAGTATAATAGATAGATTGAATGTAGTCAAAGAAAATTAAGAAAGGAAAAACTGTGTGTTGATTGATAATCCACTGGCAAAACTATATCCACTAACTGCTCATTGTAAAAAGAAAAATGTATTACCTTTTCCGCATTTCAGCTCCCCCTTCACCTCTATCTACTTGCTCATTTCTTCTTCTTGGACCTTGTTTTTCCACCATTCACAGAAATTTTGTCCGATTGTTTGTTTTTTTTTCTTTTCCCATTTATTTCAAACGGATACATCAATATTAATCTTTAATTAGATTGAACATTAATTTTCACCTACATTTGGCTGGTAAAAAAGTAAGGATTAACTTTTTATATACTGTCAGTGTAGTATTTTTTTTTATACTAGCAGTTTTGGATGCATGCCACATGTGCATGATTTAAATTTCAAATTTAAATTTATATTATGTGACATAATCTAAACCTACTAGTGTATGAAAACTTATACATTGACAGTGTATAAAAAAGTTATCCAAAAACTAATTGTCCAGTTATTGTCCCTCATTAATTTCCACCTGATAATGCTTTATAATGTTGGACACGTTCTATGGACTTGTTCCTCGGACGCATAAAATGACTGTCGAAGAAATTTTGTGTGGTCCGACTCCACCAGCAACAGCCTGACTTGAGTCATTTCAGTTTAGACACCACCGGCACAGTAATCCTTTAGCTCCGATAACCTTTGCCCAACACGTGTCACAAAAAAACAATCTAGAATTTTGGCCAACCTAATGTGTCTTACTTCCATTCAATCCGTACATCATCATACCGCTTCACCAAAGGATTGGTGGACTCTTCTACAACGCAGAAATAATTTCAATGTCTGTTGTGGCAGAAATTTAATCTGAACCCTACATGACATTATGTCCGATTTGACCGTTAGATCAGACTTACGCGAGTAGGACTATTTTAAGATGTGGTTATCGGATACCGGTTGTAGGAGTAAAACCCTTCATTTGACTAAGAAAAAAGAAAATGTTAAATTGGCTAAAGGGTAAACGATGCCAATGTACGGTTGCGGACACCAAGTCTTATTAGGCCATGTTTGATAACCCCATTCAACACTTAAACTTAATGAATTCAGATCTTAACACATTAGACCGTTTGATAACCGAAAATAGAATATCTGAATTAATTAAGTGGCACTGAATTTTCTAGTCAAAACTTGCTCCCAAAATTAAGTGATAAGCTATTCACTTATTACTTAATGTAATATACATTTAAATATATTAGATTTAGTAATAAAGAATTCAATCACTTAATAGTTTCAGATTTCAGATTTCAGATTTCAAATTTCAGTTTTATCAAACACACCTTACTCTGTAAGTCACAACAGAACCAAAGGAAAAGGCAAAAATGTATGTTTCATCATTCGTGTTTAAGGATTGGCCTACAGATACCAGTACATTAGCCTTCGAATCATATATATTATAAGTACTAATCCATATTGTGATAATATTGGTCTAAAATCTATCGATCTATTATTGTACAAAAAGTATGATGAGTCTTGATGTATAAGTATAAGCAAAAGGTGATCTTAGTTTTTATGCTACTAAAATTACCATTGACACCAATAAATAGACAAATTGCATTGCATTTCCTTAGTAATTAATAGGAATTATGCTAAGAGTTAGAAAGAAACATTTCTTGAGTTGTGGAGAATTAAACTATACAAAAAAAAAAGGAATAACCAATTCATTGCATTTTCTCAATAATTGATATAAATTATGCCAACAACTACAAGAATGAAAAACATTCCCTTGAGTTATAATGAATTAAATAAAAAAAAAGAATAGCCAACTTATTGGATTTCCTCAATAATTAATATCAATTATGCCAACCGTTACGAGAACGAAAAACATTTCCTTGAGTTATGATGAATTAAATTGAAAAAAAGAAATTTTTATTTATAAATTATAAAAAATAGTGAATCTTGGTGTTTAATAATGTAAACAAAAAATGATATTAGTTTTGTGATGCCAAAATTATAGTTCTCTCTAATAAATGGACAAATTACATTACATGTCATTAATAAATAATATCAAACATGTTAGCGGTTACAAAATAAAAGACTTGCTTTTTATTTACCAAAGAAATATAATAAATTGATAATATATGTGAGTTTCTTAAAAGTACCATGAGTCTTTTTATTTTTTGGATATAAGTAAATTAAGCCATTTTGTCTTTGTCAAAATTACACTTCTCTCAAATAAATGGACAAATTACATTACATTTCATTAATAAATAATATGATAGGCAAAGAGTTTTACATTGAGAATTTATTTACTTAAATTGCAACTAAAATTAAAGTTAATGAACGTTATGGATGGTATTCTTGTAACAAGCGATAGCATTAAACTATAATTAATGAATATTATATACATCAATGCCGTTACAATAATGATTACAAGGTGCCATTTGAGTTATGGTGAATTAAACCAAAAAATATTTTTTATAATATCCAATTTCAAATGATAATATATATTGTTGAAATAAGATAATATATATTATTGTATTTTATTATTATATAATACCTAATTTTCAACTTGCAATTATTAACCACATAAACATTATAATTATAAAGCATGTCATCAATGAAAAACACAAATAAGTTTCACCAAATCAAAACATTTCTATTAAAAGTTAAACTATTTAAATTAAAACAATGGAATTTCAACATATTTGAATGCTATTAATTACAATAGTACTTGACAAGTGTCAGACTTGTGCAATAATAATTACCTACTCCAGAAAATATGAATTTTGAATACAATGGTGAGTAGGATCGTCTCCTCAGGGACTGGAGAAAATTTGTTTTCTTTTAAGTAAGAAATATGGGGGGATTTTTGAAAAATTCATAAAAAGCTAATCAACTAAATAATAAAATAATTTACTAAAGTAAGCAGGAATTAAATTGATAGTAGACAAATTCTGACCAAAGATTCAACTTCTCAGGCACAATCCATATATCCGATAATTGACAGGTTGTCAATTCATTAACAGGTTAGTTATAGTCGTCAACAAACTCTGACGACCAACATTTCCTTAGCGACCAACTAGTTATGAATATCCTAATCCATTGTTGGAGTAAAATGATGACAACTCATTATAGCGATTAATTGGATAGTCGATTCCAGGCATTATAACTAATTAAGGGTCTAATCCAGTAGTCGATTCTTCGGTGTTAGCTGCCTAGCTCATAAGTAGATTCCGAGCATTATAACTAATTAAGCGCCAAATGTAGATATTGCTTTACACTTTTTTAATTTCCAATGGGCCCCACATCAGATTTGGTTTACTGGTAAAATGCCCCTCTTTTCACCGGTTGCTTTATTGCCTATTTGACCCCATTGGCCCACAACCATTGACTTGTCTTCCATTGATTGGTTTTCTACATGACTAGAAATTATTCTTTTCTGCATTTGAGAATAAACCAAGGATTGGTATAAATAGCAATACCAATTCTTAGAAGTTTTGTATCTTATTCACTTGTATTCTAGGGATGTAGTCAAATGTTGTACAGTTGTATTGTACAGTTTATTAATATTTTATTGGTCTTTTCCAACGTATGCAGCCAACACAAAAGGGAGAGATTGGAACTTCACTGGTCACAGAGTGGTTTGAGCCAAGTGATGAATCAAGAGATGCCAGAGAAGCAGCAGAGAGGGCTTTCGACTTTTTAACTGGATGGTCAGTAATTCTTGATTACAAAGGGTAGAATTTATCAGCATTAATACCGTCCATCTGATTATAAATTCAATTAATACAATAATAGGATGTTGGAACCACTGGTGTTTGGAGATTATCCATTCATCATGAAGGCTTTGGTCGGAGATGCACTCCCAAGTTTCACAGATGACCAAAAAGCTTTAGTTAAAGGGTCGTATGATTTCATTGGCGTCAATTATTATACTTCAAGATTTGCAACTTCCCTACCAATGCAACCAGATCAAACGTACACTAGTATCGATCAATTCCAACATGTTGATGTCAAAAGTAAGTACACATGAACAATATACATAAATAAATTAGAAGTTGTTAAGTTAACGAACAATAAATTGATGCATCCTGTGATTACTTTTTCGTTTCTAATAAAATTGTTACTTTTGCTGCTTGTATGTTGTACAGCTGACAACACGAATGGAAAGCTCATAGGAGAAAAGGTAATTATTGATCCATTATTCATTACTCATAGGTGAACTCTTTTTAAACGAAAAGTCCTACTCTAATCGACATATTACTTATTTGATAAATGCTGACTAAATAGTGACTCATCTTTTTAATTTTAGGAATTTTCATAGTTATATCTATTTATTCTAATACGTCATAATTTTTAATAATTTTAGGAATTTTCATATTTACATCTATTTATTCAAATACGTCATAATTTTCAATCATTTTGTATAGGTGAACTTTTTTTTTGAAAAACATGTTAGTTGGGCCACTTTTCATTTTAGTGATATCTAGATGGCTTAATAGCTATTGTTTTCCTATTAATCATTGACTAATTTAGGCCCCAGGAAGCAGTGAAGTTTATGTGTACCCGAAAGGTTTGGGACATGCTCTGGACTATATCACCAAAGAATACAACAAGCCCAAGATATACATAACTGAAAATGGTTAGTTTTCATTTGATATTCTTAATTTCCAAAGACAGATAAATGAGAATGAATAATGAACTTGACAAATTCACTAGGCTATCCGGAAGCACGAGATGACTCCATCCCAATTGAGACTGCTCTCCAAGATGATGCCAGAATTCAGCATATTCTTGCTCATCTCCAAGTTGTTTCAGAAGCCCTAAAGTAAGTTTTTCAAACCTTTTATTTCCAATTTCCAGCTTTGTTTGACACACCTATAACATGCACACTTCTTGTAGTATAAATTAATGTATGTGTGCATATTTTATACATACATGCATACACTTGTGTGTGTGTATATCAGAATAGTACGATTAAAAGTTTAGTTGGGAAGTATGAGTTTGGCAAAATTTATACTAAAAAGTACAAAAACGATATGAATATGCTCAAAAATTAAGAAACTAGAATTACTAGTTCATTTACTATGAATTTTAGATGTTACACGGTATTAATATTAGATTGTACTTATATACTTGTATATGAGATATTAAATTAGTTGGGGGGAGGGATGGGTTGGGCGGTTTGGGGGGGAGGGAGTGTAAGTGAGAGGTCTCGGACCTCCCACTCGCACTAAAAAAAAAAGAGATATTAAATTAGTTATGATGCCATCAAATCGTTGATATTATATGCTTATACACAAAAAAGTACCATACAAGTTATTTTTTGCATGACTTATAATCTACATATTTATCTTAGGAGAAGTTTCAAAATATGGTCATAAATTGATGTATTATTCTTGAAGCATAAACATAGGAAAACTTTGTTATGTGTTTTATACTTCTTGTTGAAGAGTGTGAATATTTTTCAAAATGTTTGAAAAATATACGTAATAGAAGAGCTTTTTGAATGACATTTATAGACATGTGTTGTATGATAAAATACAAATTTTTACTAACCATCATCTGATTATGATTTTTTTTTAATTTGTCTTGCAGGAATGGAGTAAATGTCAAAAGTTATTTGATGTGGTCTTTGATGGATTGCCTAGAAATGGGTTCTGGCTATAACGTCCGTTATGGCCTCTACTACACAGATTACAATACTTTAGACCGAATTCCAAAAAAGTCAGCCAAGTGGTTCAAGTCTTCTTTCTTGAATTAATCACCACCAAAAGTTTTCCAAAATAAACAGCCTGAGGCTTACTATGTGTATTGTCATGCTTCTCCCTTTTGTTTTTTAATCGCCCTGTGATAAGTGTGATGCACATGGAAGAAGGTATTGAGCAGTCATTTTGGATCTCTGAAACATTTGTTTGGACTAGTTGAAATTGAGGCCTGACACTCGGGTGTCAGGTTGTCCACACTGGTTAATCGTGATGTTAAGTCTTTGTGCATTAGTTTTGGTTTAATAAGATTGGTTATTTCTATTAATTAATACGGATGATAGTAATATTGTTTTAATGAATTTTTATATTTGGTGGGAATTGTAATAAGAAGCAATAATTTTAGGACACAGCATGGGGAAATTTATGTAATTTGTTACATAAATTTACTTACTAAATAACTCATCCTCAACCAGAAGAGATGGACCACAAATAGGGAAGAATCGCTCGATCATTAAAAAAATAAAAATGAAAAGAAAAACCCACACCAAAGGTATATATATTTGCAAGGTGGTATGCACAAAGAACTATCACATGGTACAACACCACTTCTAAACGTGAAAAGCAAGATTAGTACAAATGTTAGAAAAAGTAGTAACAATACTGTCCAATCATACAATTCAGCCACATTTTGATAGGAAAATTGTGATACATTCGCAAAATGGGGATTCTATGCTACATGCACAATAACAAAGGATATCATACATTAACATTTGTGTCATTATATATCAAACACCTATTGCACCACCTGCAAGTAGAAAATTTAAGATGATATCCAAGTTCGACTTTTGTGTGCCAGATCTTTGACAGGACAATCACCTACAATTATTTCAATTAATGAGTGCAGAGTCCGAACAATATTAGAGATGGGATAAAAGTATCTTTTGCCCCGGATGAAATAGAAAATACTCTTAATTATATTCAGACTGGAGAATGCCATAGTAAATTTACTCCATCATTTTCAGCATCACAATATCAGAAGTCAGCCTTATCGGCTACAATTGCTGGAGGCTGCAAACGGCCAAAACACATGTTCAAGTACAGTCCATAAAATAAAAAGAGATTAAAGGTAACCAGCTAATCTCATTTCTTCTAATGAGGAGCAAAGTAAATTTTGAGAGCGTAATTGTCTTTCTTGAATGCTTACCTTGCAAGACTACTCACACAACAGATGGTTGTTTCTCTTTGCCGAATAATATTAGATATTAAGTAAGCCTCCCCTTCAATGAAAGCTAATCTGGTATCTTTTATCAACACCCTTCTCTATGACATAAATGCAGACGAGATTCCATATGAGCTGAAGTTACAAATAAGTACAAAGAAGAAGATATAAAATATCAAATACATAAAAAAGTTGCAGAATTAAATTCCACAGACTCAAAAGTATTCAATTAATTCGTGGATAATCATGTAAAAAAGAAGTAATGACATAAGAAATCATGAAATCCAGGTTAAAAAAAAAAAAGCTGATTCTATGGTTAACTTCTCTCATCTCCCATTTCAATTGATAATCTTTAATGCAATAATGTTGCAATCACATTTGTGACTTAAAAGATTCCATAGTTCATGAGAGCTCTCTGGTCGAATATAAGGCCAACTGAGATCAGTATGCTGAATCCGTTTGCCTGGACATAGTAATTTCAGAATCACTAAACACGACCGATACATTCAGATCCTTATATTCTAGCAATTTGAATCAGCACCTGTAAAATTTGGTCATCTACAAAGCAGCAGCATCAAATGCTGCACATGTAGATTAACTAAAGAGAAGAAAGATGTTTGTTCTTACTGATTGTCTGTCATATAAGAATGGACAAATGAGAAAACAGTGTAACTTGAATGGCAATGAAGAACTCTGAACAAGATTTGGCAGCATATGACACATCCAAAAAAAAAAGATATGGTCATCATGCTGATAACTCTTTGTGCAAACGAAGAAGCAGCGGACAATGACTAAGTATTAAAAGGGACAGAACTAAAAGGTGTTCAGGTGAGTCTTTGAACTTTGCTGAATCTTTCAAGTTTGAAGATTAGGCCAAACAAAACAACTATGCATATTAGAGTGGACCCTCTCCTGATGTATTTGTTTCACTTGCATTCAATGAATGCAAATACTGTAGATAGAGAAATAAAGTTTAAGCTACTGGAGCACAAAGATGCAGAAATTACTGCTAATCTAAACAAAACAAAGATCTCTAACATTGACGAGCTTATAACAAAGTGAGGAGAAACAGAACAATTATAATGAGGTCCGAAATTAACCTAATAGAAAAATAATAAAAATTAACAAATTGTGTGGATTGTCATTTTCTGGATTTTTCATAAAAAAATATACTGTAACGATGCGATGTATGTGAGATAAAAAGGAATTTGAAAAATGTGATTACGAAAAAAATAAAAAATTTTCGGTGGAAAATTGCAATCCAAACAAGGTCTAAGTCAATCCAAAATAAACAAGAAAAACTCAGTATCAATTTCACAAATTTCAGCACACTACTATGAGATAGGAGTTTTTCATTTCTTTGTATAAATTAGTGGTAGTAATCGAAAATCAATAGCAATTATCAGATTAAAAAAGTTGTTGATGGAATTGAACTTTTAACATTTAAAAACATAATGGGTGACCAATTTGGATAATCAAACAAATAACATCAATGCCTGAGTATTATTGTATATAAAGATATCGGATTAATTGAAAATACTAATAAGAAGAATCTTATTTCCTGTATCTGAAGCTTATTATATTATTTAATACAAGAAAAGAAGAAAGTGGTTCCTTCATCAAAACAAAAGAGGTAATTATATCAAAAACAAAACATTGAAATTATAATTTCATCATCATTTTTTGCCAGTTTTATTCCTTTTTTTTTATAAACAATAGAAAAATATGTATAATTACTCAGATTAGAAAGACAATTGTTTCAATTATTAGCACAAACATTTTATATGTTTTTATGATTCATCTAGGCCCAAATCTCTTAAATAAATCTGCCGGTATTCTGGTAATTTTCTTTTGAAAATTTTGCATATGTAAATAATTGACCATATATTCTTTCTGCTGGGATATCGTAGGTACAACATAATGGATTGAAGTTATAGAAAAAATAACATTCTTTTACTGAGATGAGAATAAATAAATCAAGAGAATAATTTATACAATTAAAGCTCTTAAAAGTGAAAAACTTAATCAACAGCCAATTTAGATAATCAGAGTTGAGATATAGATGATTAGCTACCATGCATGTATAAATTTCAGAGACAGCAGATAAATTCAAGATATTAGTAACAGGGTTTTCATTTTTTCGAGACAACTTGACAAATGTTCAATTCAAAGAGGGAAAAGCTCCATATCAATCTATTGGAGTAAAGAAATTGAACAACAATGTAAACAATGCACTGGAAACAAAATTTCATTATTAGTTTTTTCTTAGTTTTGTCTACTTTCCTGCTACACAACTGAAACATATATAAGCTTTTCAAATTGCAAACAAAAGTGTTCAAATTACCTGCACAAAGAGCCGACATTTCTTTCTGGTCTGTTTATAGTGAAATTCGTGTAGAAATCTACTAATTTTCTGATGGATTCGTTTTCTAAACCGTATAAAGAGTCAATCAAATTTGATGTTGAAATTATATTGATCCAAGTGAGAAAAAGAAGTTCCATGACATACGATGATAACTGTGATTTCATCAAGTGAGAAAAAGAGTTAAACAAATTAACAATATGGATTTGGTAACCAAAACCGAATGCTCAAATGAAATACAAACACGTTTATAAATTACTATAAAACTACAAAAAAAAAAATAGAGACTTCTACCATTCATAAGGCCACAACAATGCATAGAGCAACAAAATAACTATGACGAACTTACAAATCAATCTATGACAGTAAAAAATGATGCCAAACAAATACCAACCAAAAACAAAAACTCACTAGCAAATCCGGAAATTCCAAGAGAGCTAGTAAGAGCAGTAGTAGAGCTGTAGAACGATAACCTCAAATAAAGCTCAACTGAAAAAAGACAAACAAAGCTTATTTATCACAAGACAAAACTCCAAAAGAATAAGAAATCTAAAAATTCATCCACCAGGGGGAAAAAAAAAGAAAATATAAACGATTAATAAGGAATAAGAAATTACTAACAAATTCAGCAAACCCAACGACATACCAAAATGAGATCAGAAGACTCAAAAATAAATAAATAAAATTCAGCCAACAAAATATTATGCAGAAGGAAACATAAAAAAAAAAAAAAACTGAACCTCTGAAGTGCGGGAAAGGAACAAGAAAGTCACTCCAACTCTGAGCCCAACTGAGAAAGACAAACAAAGATTATTTATCAGAAAACAAAACTCCAAAGAAATTAACAACTTAAAAATCCATCCATCATGAAAAAAAGCAAACATAACAAATTCAGCAAATACAACGACACAGCAAAATGAGATCATAAAACTCAAAGATAAATAAATAAAATTCAGCCAACAAAGTATTATGCAGAAGGAAACATAAAAAAAACTGAACCTCTGAAGTGCGAGAAAGGAACAAGAAAGTCACTCCAACTCTGAGCCCAACTGAGAAAGACAAACAAAGATTATTAATCAGAAAATGAAACCCCAAAGAAATTAACAACTTAAAAATTCATCCACCGGGGAAAAAAGCAAACATAAACAATTAATAATGAATAAGAAGTTATTAACAGATTCAGGAAGTCCAGCAATGCATGCAAATTGACAGAAGGATAGCCTGAGATAGACCAATCGAGAATAACCAAAAGAACCTCAACCAACAAAATACTATGCACAAAGGAACATAAAAAACCCAACCTCTGAAGCGAGCAAACTGACAGAAGGATAGCCTGAGATAGACCAATCGAGAATAACCAAAAGAACCATAACATGAAAAAACTCAAAAGAAGTAAGCAAAGTTCAACCAACAAAACACTATGCACAAAGGAACATCAAAAACCCAACCTCCAAAGCGCAGGAAAGGAACAAGAAAATCACTTCAAAACTGTCTGCCTAAAAGCACTCATTTTCACCAAATATACAGCATTTATAGCTTTACAGCGGTGCGCAAATAACGATAGACGAAACAGTTAAACAAAGCAGCGGTGCAACCTTAATTTTGACCATGAAATGACAACAAAAGCCTTGTCCAAGAATGAAATCCCATCCAAATGTGAAGGGTAAAAAAGGAATGGGAGAACATTTCTGTCATTTTACAACAGCCACAATTCACTGTACACCGACAGCTGTCGCTCCTACCAACAAACAACATCCCACATTAGTAAACAACCAATGAAATGACCAAAAAGCCCTCTAAAGCCTAGCAAAATTGTTGAAATTCCCACGCAATAAAGGGGACGAAATTGTATTTCACTCCAATTCAAACTCGTTCTTTTATATTGGTAAAGGATAGAGTACTTGAGAAATTATTTGAAATAATTATGTAACACTTTTTGGAATGCGAATGTAACCTATGTCAAATAAAAAAAAGTTGTGCATGGATTGTCAATTTTTCCAAATACTTGTTGTAGTAAGTGGGAAACAAGAACAAAAACTGTTGACCCAAACTACTGCTACAATAACCCGCACTCACACGACGTCATTTTGCCTCTAACGGATGAATGATTTTGTCTGTCTCGCACAACGGTGCCCTATTCTAACCTAGAAAAAATCCAACCGTTCCAAACCCTTCTTTCCACAATCAGCCATTAACTTCTTCCTCCTCCTTACAAATCCAGACTTTCCACCCTTTTTCTTAGTTATACGGGTCTCTCCTCTATTTCCCCTTTCCAATGAGCATGTTAAAAGAGCTCGATCTCCAAATTATCGACCCTTTCAAGTCCAATTGCAGACACAACTGCAGACGCAAAATCTAAGTCCGTGACTGAAACAGAAGTCATCGTTTCCCCGGCGCTTGTCTTGCTTTAGGTCTACCGCGCACCTCACTCTCCCATCTTCTCTCCAATCAAGTTTTCTAGCAGCATTTGGGACCAGCTCACTTTCCGTTTGCACTCCTCCTCGTGCTGCTGCCGTTGGTGCAATCTTCCTGCCTCTATAATTGGTGAAGTTGTGAGGTGTTGGCATTCCCAATTGTTGGCGAAGCAAGTGCTTCAATAAGGTTTCGTGCAAAATTTTTTATTTCTTCACTATAACGCGTTTAGGGTTTAGGCAATTTTCATTTATGTTGACGAAGAAGTTTGTTGTAATTTGGCAATAAGATGCTATCCCGTACGGTTATGGAAGCAGTAGTGCCCGTTAAGTGGCTGTGAAATAGACAGATTTAACTAGTAATTTTGGTTGTAAGTATGCTATTATATTGGTGTAATTTTGTTGAAATTGGTAAATAGTTAGTTTTAATTGGTAATTTGGCTGTAAATATGCTGTGATTTTGCTAAAATTATGCTAAAACTGTTAAAAAGTCAGGTTTATTGGTGGTTTTTAATTAACATTGGCTGGAACCCTTTGTTTGGATGTAGACACCAAATTTTGACTATTTCAATTGTTTTCTTATGTTTTTATCTATTAATATTTAGTTATTTATTTTTGAATATTCTAACACATTTTCCTTATTTTTGTAGGTTTTTCTGCAAAAAAAAAAAAAAAAGTCAAAAGCTGACATTGGATGAGTCCAGCGTAACCGAAAAAAAATACGTGCGCGTTTTTTCCAGTCATTTTTCTCCTCATTTCCAGCTGTATTTTCTGCGCCTTAAGCATCAAGAAATCAATTTAGATAATACCCAACTCACCCTTAATCCCTTAACAATTCATCTAACGTTCAAAATCAACCCACCTCACCCCAAACTATCCAAACCCTTCATGGTAGATTTTTGTGGCTATAAATAGCTTATGAGAGGGTTTTCTAAAAAGGGGCTGGAAGCTGAAAGGGAAAAAGAGGCTGGAAGCTGAGAGAGAAAGAGAGAAGAAGGAGGCTGAGAGAGAAAAAAAAAGACAGAAAAATGAGAGGAAAAGAGGAGAAAAGGAAAAAAAGAAAAGGATTCTAGGGTTTTGCTTTGGGAAGAGAAGGAAACCATCTTCAAATCCGGAACTTCCCCTTTTTTTTGAGATCAAGAGGCTCAGGTGATTCCCTTTCTCATCCCTATTTTTTTTGAACGTGAATCTTGCTGAAAATGTGACCTTTTGGTGGAACCAAGGTCTTGACTATGTTTTTTTAAGTTTTATGACATTTGATTATGTTTATTTGTTGTTATATGAGTATGTTACGTTTATATAGCCTTGGTAAGGCTAATAGTCTTGTTCTTACGTTTAAAATCAGACGTTTGATGCTTCTGTGATGATCTTGTTGTGATTTCTGAAAAATTTCTGGAAAAATGTTCTTCACGTTTTGAAGATGTGAAGAAACGCGGGCCACTTGCGCGGATTACTCTGCATAACGCTCCGCGTTTCCTCTTGAATGTTTGAAGATGTGAAGAAACGTGGATTTCTTGCGCTACTTTGTTCGCGTAACGCTCCGCGTTTCTGCTTGAATATTTGAAGATTTGAAGAAATGCGGGGTTGTTACGCAGGCCAGTCCGCGTAACCTCCCACGTTTCCAGCCTGACAGTTCTCCCCTTCCCCCTTTTTGTCTATTTGATGATGTTGATGCTTAAGATTTGGCCTTCTTCAGTTTTTGCTTGTTTTGACACGATCTGAATGATGATGTTTAATACTTTGAATAGATCCCCTTGCCTCTGAATATGTTGTTTGTGTTATTGTCTGAAAAACTGGAAGCAATCTTCCTGATATTTTGAAGATGGGAAGAGACGCGGACTATTACGCGGCTGAGTCCGCGTTTCCCTTCTGAACTTTGATTTTTGCTTGTAAAGCGGACTAGGTTGCGCGGCTTTGTTCGAGTTTCTTCTCCGCGTAACCTCTTTGTTCCTCAGTTTTGTTGCTGTTTCCTGGTCTTTTGTTCCAGAATCTTACTCTATTCTTCGTATTTCCTAGTCTTGTCCATGTTTCTTGCAGAATCTGTTTGGATACCTTCTCTTTGAATTTTTCATTGATTTTTCCTTTAAATTGGTACCTTGATCCCTTTTGTTGACATTGAGTCTTAGATAACTATTCCCATCACTTAAGGATTCAATTAATGCATCACATCAAGGGATGATAACTTCTTTCTCCTATTATGTGCTCTTATGTGTTTTTGCATGATCTTGCATGTTTTAAATTAAGTTTTTCCTTTGCTCTTATTCATGTCTAGTCTTTATTTATGTCATTTAATTTTTGGGTAAATCATTTGGAGGCCTTGGATGCCAAGTTGTAATAGATAGGTTTAATTTTGCAAAAAGTGTATTTATTCTAGAAAATGTAATAGTTAGATTATTATTCCGAATTTTTTCCCCTTAGAATGTATTTAGGTTCCCCCAATGTAATAATTAGGTTTTATATGCTTATTTTGCATGCTTGCATGATTATGTGTTTACTTGCTTTCTTAGGATTTGCATCTAGACATTATGCTATGTGTTATGTGTTTATGTGTTTTATGTGTTTACTTGTTTTATTATCATGTCTACATGTTTATTGTGTAAATATTTTGACGTCACCACACTAGTCCAACACTAGTTGTGGCCTTTCCTTTCGATTTCTCACTAATCCAATGTTAGTGAGAACCTTTTGACGAGGGCTAGTCCAATGCTAGACCCTTAAATGCCGTTCATGCATTAGAAACAAGTTTCATACACTTTTCACATTTAGAGTTTCTTTCCCATTTTTTTGTATGTTATTATTCTCCCATCCCGTATGCGAAACATGTCATTTAGTTTTCTTTTTCGTCAAAAGATAGATTAGTGCATTTAAGACATTACCCTTTGAATTACGGAAAAGAGCGAGTATGGCTTCTTAGCCTTAGCACGCTTTTATTTCCTTCTATGAAAAGGAAGATTTAAAGTCACGAACTTAGTCCCCCGCACCCATTATGTTGCATTATCCCTCTTTAGGACATACATATGCAGTATTCTATCAAAATCATTCTTTAAAAGTCAAGTTTCTTCTTCATGTTTTAGCAATTCAAAGTCAAAATCCGTTTTCCTTAAAATTTTATCTTTTGAAAATCCAAGTTCCTCTTTGCACTTAAAATTGATCTTTTCAAAAATCCAATTTCTCTTCCCTTGAGATTTTATAAAAATTGCACTTCTTTTGAAAACCCTAGTTCTCCCGTCTTTTTTCAAGTTTCATCATTTGCATTTTTTTGTGACCTCCTCGAGGGATCAAACTTGGATGACACAACTAATGTGATCAATTCCAATCAAATCTCAAGGAGACATTTTGCCCATCTCGATCCAACATTAGATTTAGGTTTTGCATCCATATAGATAACATCCAAATGTGATAAATTTTAAAGTTAGAATTAGGAAATTTTTAACTAAATCATGCAACTAGCTTTGGCTAGGTTAGAAGGGTGCCTTAGAGCAGTAACATCAATCTTTGCCTTCCCTTCTTTCAACCCCTAACCTTTTCTCTAGTTTTCAAAGACTGAGTCGTCTAAAAAAGGGTTTTCTTTGGTTTATTTTCATTAATAAAAATTTTTGGGTGACTTGGTACACCTAAACTCCTTACCAAGTGGCGACTCCAAACTTTTCTAAAACCCTTTTCTAGACTTTTGTTTTTGGGTCCAAATCGTCGCATTTTTATAGTCCCATGACCCCTTCTTGTTCAAAAATCAATTTTTTAACCAAAAAACCTTTTTCAACTAAAAACCTGAAACGACGAGGGTTCTCATCCCCTCTCTTCCTTTTCCATAAAAAAATGGGGCGCGACATTGGATAGAGAGTATTTGAAATAATTTTTTGAAATAAAACACTGTAGTACTTCTTTGATGTGATGTGTGTGAGATAAAAAGGTGGTTGAAAAATGTGTTGATGATGCAAGCAAGTAAATTTTGGAAATAAATTTGATATCCAAACAAATTTTGTGCTTTACCAAACGCATTAAAGCAGAATGTGAGTTATGAATACAAGGCATGCCTAGTGCAAGCCCATATTGGAATCCTGGAGGTTCCCTTTTTGTGTTTCAAACTGTTGATTTCACCCTTATACAACCCATAGCCCTGCAATTTATTTGGTCGATGTTAAATGGTTTTGCAGTTGTGTACAAAGAGGTGTGTGATCCAAGTTTTTAAGTTGTGAATTTGATGCCTTCATTGACGAGGTGCAAGTTGAAGGGTATGTAAAGTTGTTCCTATTTTGTACTTTTTATTTGTTACTGTTGGTTGTCAAAGGCAGTCTAAAGTACCCAATTTTGTTGTAACTTAGTCAAAATTCAGGTTTGCCAATTTATTGAACTTATTGTCACAGCCTTGAAACAAGCCTCTTTTCCCAAATCTTGTGCTGCCCAATCTAGTTGCGGAGAGAACGACTTGCAACTGTGCATCACATATTATTTCAAGGTAAATTTAATGCTTATTCTAGCCTTTACACCAATCACGTGTGCTTACCAACACATAGTCTGGCCCCTCTCTTGTCCTAAGTCCATTACCTCTAGATTTTCATTTTTAAAAATTTTTTTTCCCGACTGCTATGCCTAATTGAAAATGAATAAACCAAAAGTGAAACACCAATCTGAAAGGTTGCATTTTGAGTCGGAGCATGTGGTAGCCTTTGCCCAATGACTTGTGAATATGCATCGGGATGGGAAAATTACCGCAAACAATATCACCAAATATGTTATTCCTGAAGTTATGAAGCATCTCAAAAGTACATTTGGCACCAGCTTCACCTTCGAAAGTACCCAGGCTAAGTTCTGCAAGTTTAGGAACCTAACTAAATTATATATTGACTTGAAGCGGTAAGGCACTGAAATAGGATGCGATAGTTAGAACTTTACGTTCATGCAAGATGATAGCAAATGGTTGGAACGGATTAAGGTATGAAAACTGCCTGTAGACACCAAATTTTGACTATTTCAATTGTTTTCTTATGTTTTTATCTATTAATGTTTAGTTATTTATTTTTGAATATTCTAACACATCTTTCTTATTTTTGTAGGTTTTTCTTAAAATAAAAAGAGGAAAGTCAAAAACGCGAACTAGTTACGCGGATGAGTCCGCGTAACCAGTCCGCGTAACCTGATCAGAAGCGAAAAAAATAATACGCGTGCGTTTTTTCCAGTCATTTTTCTCCTCATTTCCAGTTGTATTTTCTGCGACTTGAGCATCAAGAAATCAATTTAGATAATACCCAACTCACCCTTAATCCCTTAACAATTCATCTAACGTTCAAAATCAACCCACCTCACCCCAAACTATCTAAACCCTTCATGCTAGGTTTTTGTGGTTATAAATAGCTTATGAGAGGGTTTTCTGAGAAGGGGCTGGAAGCTGAGAGAGAAAGAGAGAAGAGGGAGGCTGAGAGAGAAAAAAAAAAGATAGAAAAACGAGAGGAAAAGAGGAGAAAAGGAAAGAAAGAAAAGGATTCTAGGGTTTTGCTTTGGGAAGAGAAGGAAACCATCTTCAAATTCAGAACTTCCCCTTTTTTTTTTTGAGATCAAGAGGATCAGGTGATTCCCTTTCTCATTCCTATTTTTTTTGAACGTGAATCTTGCTGAAAATGTGACCTTTTGGTGGAACCAAGGTCTTGACTATGTTTTTTTTGATGTTTTATAGTAGTTGATTATGTTTATTTGTTGTTATATGAGTATGTTACGTTTAGATAGCCTTGGTAAGGCTAATAGATTTGTTTTTACGTTTAAAATCAGACGTTTGATGCTTCTGTGTTGATTTTGTTGTGATTTCTGAAAAGTTTCTGGAAAAATGCTCTTCACGTTTTGAAGATGTGAAGAAACGCGGACTACTTGCGCGGACTACTTCGCGTAACGATCCGCGTTTCCTTTTGAATGTTTGAAGATGTGAAGAAACGCGGATCTCTTGCGTGAATTGTTTCGCGTAACGCTCCCCGTTTCTTCTTGAACATTTGAAGATGTGAAGAAACGCGGGGTTGTTACGCAGCCACAGAACTTCCCCGCTTCCGACAGTTCTTCCCTTCCCACTTTTTGTCTATTTGATGATGTTGATGCTTAAGGTTTGGCCTTTTTTGGTTTGAGCTTGTTTTGATATGATCTGAATGATGATGTTTAATGCTTTGAATAGATCCCCTTGCCTCAATATTTTGTTTATTATTGTAAAAAAACAGAAGCAATCTTCGATGTTTTGAAGATGGGAAGAGATGCGGACTGTTACACGGCTGAGTCCGCGTTTCCCCTCTAAACTTTACATTTTGTATGTAACGCTGTAGTTGCGTGACTTCTCGTCAGATTTCTTCTCAGAACCTCTGTTCCTCGCTTTGTTCGCTTTTTGCTTTTGTTCCGGAATCTTACTCTATTCTTCGTATTTCCTAGTCTTGTTCATGTTGCTTGCAGAATCTGTTTGGATACCTTCTTTGAATTTTCATTGATTTTTCCTTTAAATTGGTACCTTGATCCCTTTTGTTGACATTGAGTCTTAGATAACTATTCCCATCATTTAAGGATTCACTAAGGCATCGCAAAGGGATGGTAACTTCTTTCTCCCATTATGTGCTCTTATGTGTTTTTTGCATGATCTTGCATGTTTTAAATTAAGTTTTCCTTTGCTTTTATTCATGTCTACCCTTTATTTATGTCATTTAATTTTTGGGTAAATCATTTGGAGGCCTTGGATGCCAAGTTGTAATAGATAGGTTTAATTTTGCAAAAAGTGTATTTATTCTAGAAAATGTAATAGTTAGATTATTATCTGATTTTTCCCTTAAAATGTATTTAGGTTCCCCCCAATGTAATAATTAGGTTTTATATGCTTATTTTGCATGCTTGCGTGATTATGTGTTTACTTGCTTTCCTAGGGTCTTGCATCTAGATATTATGCCTATGTGTTATGTGTTTATGTGTTTTATGTGTTTACTTGCTTTATTATCATGACTACATGTTTATTGTGTAAATATATTGACGTCACCACACTAGTCCAACGCTAGTTGTGGCCTTTCCTTTCGATTTCTCACTAATCCAATGTTAGTGAGAACTTTTTGACGAGGTCTAGTCCAATGCTAGACCCTTAAATGCCGTTCATGCATTAGATACAAATTTCACACCCTTTTCACTTTTATAGTTTCTTTCCCATTTTTGCATGTTATTATTCTCCCATCCCGTATGCGAAACATGTCATTTAGTTTTTTTTTTTCGTCAAAAAATAGATTAGTGCATTTAAGGCATTACCCTTTGAATTAGGAAAAAGAGCGAGTATGGCTTCCTAGCTTTAGCACGCTTTTATTTCCTTCTATGAAAAGGAAAATTTAAAGTCACGAATTTATTTCCCCGCACCCATTATGTTGCATTATCCCTCCTTAGGACATACATGTGCATTATTCTATCAAAATCATTCTTTAAAAGTCAAGTTTCTTCTTCATGTTTTAGCAATTCAAAGTCAAAAAATCATTTTTCTTAAAATTGCATCTTTTGGAAATTCAAGTTCCTCTTTGCACTTAAAATTGATCTTTTCAAAAATCCAATTTCTTTTCCCTTGAGATTTTATAAAATTGCATTTTTTTGAAAACCTTATTTTTCCGTTTTTTTTCGAGTTTCATCATTTGCATTTTTCGTGATCTCCTCGAGGGATCAAACTTGGATGACACAACTAAATGTGATCAATTCCAATCAAACCTCAAGGAGACATTTTGCCCCTCTCGATGCAACATTAGATTTAGGTTTTTGCATCCATATAGATAACATCCAAATGTGATAAATTTAAAGTTAGAATTAGGAAATTTTAACTAAATCTTGCAACTAGCTTTGCTAGGTTAGAAGTGCCTTAGAGACAGTAACATCGAATCTTTGCCTTCCCTTCTTTCAACCGTGATCCCCTAACCTTTTCTCTAGTTTTCAAAGACTTGAGTCGCCTAAAAAAGGGTTTTCTTAGTTTATTTTATTAATTAAAATTTTGGGTGACTTGGTACACCTAAACTCCATACCAAGTGGCGACTCCAAACTTTTTCTAAAAAACTCTTTTCTAGACTTTTGTTTTTGGGTCCAAATCGTCGCATTTTTCTAGTCCCATGACCCATTTCTTTTTCAAAAATCAATTTTTAACTAAAAAACCTTTTTCAACTAAAAACCCGAAACGACAAGGGTTTTCATTCCCCTTCTCACTTCCGTTCCATAAAAAAATGGGGCGCGACACTGCCCTATTATATATTTTAGCAACTGTTTTAATATATTTTTTCCATCTTTTCCTTATTTATGTACTAATCTATCACCCCTTCGGTTTCTTTCCTTTTTTTTTTTTTGATAGGTGAATAAAAATTATGGTCACTTCTTTGATAAAAATTGTTACCATTTTCACATTCTCGAAGAAGTGTTTGGGGAGCAAGGAGCACCTAGCCTATATAGCCACGAGTCAGGTCAACCCCTACTTAGCTCAAATGAGGAACATGAAATCGAAGCTACTATGCGAGCTACAAGGGAAAAGGGTATGGTTTGTGTGGACTCATCTGACGAGAATGTCCAGTTCGTGGCACCACAAAGAGGAAAGGGAAAGGGTAAGAGAAAATTAGGAGACAGTACCGCATGTGCTATTCCACATCTTAAGGGTTCAATTTTTGAGAGATACACAAGAATGTTTGACAATTTTGAATCACTCCTCAGTAAGCAAACACAGGACAGCATGTCTCAGTCTGTTGGTTATCCTAATCCTAATGCTCCTTCTCCAACTCATGGACTGCAGCCTACCCTTATGAAAGGTCTTTGCTCATCTTGAAAGCCCTGAAGCTGCCATATGCCACATATTTCAAGGCTACCGACCTACAAAAACCTGAGACTGAAACTACTATTTGGTTGATGTGTGACTCGGACGAGGAGCGGATATTTTATCTTCATTATAAAGGCCTAATCCCTTCCCCCGAATAGGAGGTTGTTTCTTATTGTGCTTTGATTCTGAACTTTGAGGCACTTTTTTTTGTACTGTGAGTTGAGTGTGGCTGTATCTCTTTTTTTCCCATGTAATTGTACTGAAAAATAATTTTCTGTGAATGTATGTATTGGTCACATTGGCTCGGTTGTCTTATTGCTGTTGGGACATTTGTTTCTGAATTTTTTTTAGAATCTTCCTTACAATAAACGAACTGACATACTAGGTGTGCCATATTTACAATTTTTAAGTTGGTGAATTTCTTTACAGAAGTGGATGGACTTGAATAAGTGTATATATTTAATCTCATATACTCCGCATGGCATATTAAGTGACATATTGACTTGTGAGATCATTTTCTAGGTCATGGATGTACTTAAAAATGAGATGTTAATTTTTATTTGTGGTTTATGTTGAATATTATATTACAGGTTTGACATATTAATGTGTCTGGCAGGCATCATCTCATCAAGGGCTAAGGCTTCTCATCGGCTTTGGTGATGGACCACATTCTGGATGATGAAGTAGAGTAGTTTGCTATAATAACCTTCATCCTTCTTGGAGTGCCATTGTTTGACTAACATCTGTGCATTCTGAGACAAAGATGTCGAGATAGTGCTCTTACTGGGGAGCAATGGGTCCTCGAACTTATTAACGGTCATAGAGGTAGAATCTTTGAGAACTTGTGGATGGATGGTCCATAGTTTCTGAATCTTTGTCACCTCTTGCAAGAAAGCCATTACCTAGAAGTGCACCCCACTCAAAGGGTGGGAATTCTTGAGTCAGTGGCGATTTGTCTTGTATGCCTTAGCCACAATGACCAGCACTGGTTACTAGCTGAGTGCTTCCAGCACTCTCTAGAGATGATAGCTTGGCATGTTAGGCATGTCCTTAAAGCACTTGTATGGTTGGGGCAGGACATAATAACACCAAGAAACAACCACCAAGTTCATGCTCGCATTCTTAACAATGTTCGATTTTCCCTTGGTTTGCCGTAGGGCTACTTTCTATACGTTTGAATGGGGTTTTAACTGATATAGTACAACCTACAATTTATTCTTTTCCTGTAGGGTTGTGTAGGAGTAATAGATGGCACTCATATCTCTGCTTGTTGTCGAGCTGAGTTTCAGGATAGATTTCCAAATAGGATGGGATGGTTATCTCAGAATGTCTTATGTGCCTGTGACTATGAAATGAAATTTGAGATTCGCCTATGTCCAATGTGGGTGGGAGGGCAATGCCCATGATGCTAGGGTATTATAGGATGCTTTGTTTGCTCTGAATCCATCGTTTCCGATGCCCCCAGCAAGTTACTGTCGCCACATTTTCTCCCTTTTACTTTGAATAGGTGATCATGATAAATTTTAGCATATGCAACTAGGAGTTGGCTATATGTGCAGATAGGTATTACATTGTAGATTCCACATACTGGCGCATGCCAGGTTTTATGGCACCATTTAGGGCAGCGGATTGGGAAGCAGAAGAATGTGGGGTGAATGGCTTTTCAATCACCGACATGCTTCCATTCGAAACGTAAAATAAAGAACTTTTGGGGTGCTTAATAAAACGATTTCCGATTCTCACTGGTCCAATGCAGAACTACCATGCCTCGACACAAAACTACATTGAACTAGCTTGTTGTGCACTCCACAACAATATGAGAGATCATATGCCAAATGATGAGTATTTTGTTGTCGAGACAATGCACAGGGCTATGGAAGATGCACATGAACCAGTCATTAAGTACTTTGAACCCTAGCCAGTGGATATTTCTTGGGAAGGTATTGATCAGTGGAATCATATGCGGTAGGCATTGGCAAATAATATGTGGCTACCCAAGAATGATTGAGCTGTTAATTTTATGATAAGTATTCATTATAATATAAAACTAACTTATTTGGACTTATTTCCCGCTTTGAACCACTCCCCCTCTCCCTTCAGGTGAAAAGGTGTAATTTGACACATTTTGTGAATGAAACTTTCCATGTTATTGTTGTACAAAAAGTCTCCCACTTGATAGTGTTTCTTTTTAACTTAAAAAATTGCTTGTTAATAATTCCGTATTACAAAAAAGGTGGTAAATAAAAAGTGCGAAAATAGTTCACAAACAATTTCCAAAGAGCGCAATATTAATTTGTTTCATTCAAGTGTTTAAATATATGATGCTATTTGTCATGAAAACCATATAAAAAAGATAAACTATCATAACAAACTACAAAAATTTTGAAAAAAAAAAATTCTTTTCATGTACAGCAATCGAAGCGATATATGTTGTTCTTGAGAAATAGCTACAATACAATTTCTGAAAAAACACCTAACCCATACAAAAGTTATCAAGGAAATAAAAAAGGATTGAAAAACGTGTTTGTATACAATCAAATAATTTGTTTTTTACAAATATTCTCTTATCCAAAAGGTTATGTTTACTAATTTCATATAATCATGAGAACAAATTAGAATTTGTATGACACAATTATATTATTTACAATATTAATAAGTTTAACTGAACACTTATGATCTCCAGAGAAACGTAAGATTTTTAATTAGACATATTTTAGATGTATCGAGATGTGATCTAAAATATAATTACATGATTCGTTCATAGTTTTTCAAGAAAATCATTGGAGAATTAATTCAAACTTCTAGATTAAAACTTGAAATCCTAGGCTTTGCTATCTATTGTTCTCTCAATCACTATTTACTTGATTTGGTCATTTATTTAATTTCTTAATTGAATATTAAATCATTTTAAATTTGAATTTATTATTTTTCAGGGAGTAATTAAAGTAGAAAGTTTACTCATCCTTGTGCATTCGAGACTAGAATACTATAGGTGATTTTATTGCTATTGACCCTATGTGCGTGTAGGAAATTATTTGGTTAGAGGCAAAATGGAGTTTTTCATGTTGATCTGATGTATTTCATGCTAAGGTTAAAAAAAAAATGCATAATCATGTCTTTTCAAGTGTAATTCATTAAAAAAAGATGCATTTTCTAAGTTAAAACTTGATTTCATTCATAAAACATGAATAGAGTTGAAAACCGGTTGAATTGTGAAAATTTGGCTAAGCAGAACTAGAGAAAAAACTACAAATATGCAGTTCTTCTGCAACAAATCTGATGCACAATCTGGCCCAATTTCAGCCGGAATCAAGGTTGGATATGCAGGGAAACTTCGGTCAGGGAAAACCAACTACTAGCTGGTACCCGGCCCGGAATCCGCCTACAAATTCTTGGCCAAATTCGGGCAATTTTCAGCAAATTGCTCAGCATAAGGCTAAAAGCTAAAATTATCCTCAATTTAGTGTTCAATTCTTTTTTTTGTTTCAGATCTAGCGGTGCGGCACGAAGAGGAATTTTGATTTTTTTTTCATTTTGACAAATTAAATATACAGGGACATGTGTGCAAATAGGAAAATTTTTCCTTATTGGTGCCGCACATTGGTAATCCAAAAGGGGGAAAAAAAAAGAGATGAGAGAGGTGCAGCACATTATAAATGTTACTGGTGCCACACATTACATATTAAAAAATAAAATAAAATTTGCCCAGACTTTTAACTTGCGGATGGATTAGGGTTAGGGTTAGGGTTTTAGGATTTTGAGGAATAACTCAATTCAGCACTTAAACTTAATAGATTCAGATCTTAATACGTTACCGTTTGATAACCGAAAATAGAATATCTAAATGAATTAAGTGGCACTGAATTTTTAGGCAAAATTTGTTTCCAAAAATAAGTGATAAGTTAATCACTTATCACTGAATCTGATATACATTCAAATGTATTAGATTTAGTACTTAACAATTCAATCACTTAATGAATTCAGATTTTAGATTTCAAACTTCAGTTTTCAGATTTCAGTTTTGGGTCCAATCCCACCAGCAATTTAGACCTTGGGCATATTTGCATTTCTCCTACTAGTCATTCAGGTTTGGGTCCAGTCCTACTGAATAGTCTAAATTTAGGAAGAATTTTAAATTCCTGTTGGTGAGTTTCAGCGTCCACCGCGCACCCTTCTATCCCCCTGCTTCAATTTTAAATTCTTGTTGAAATCCTTAAAAGATCCAGTACTCACTTCATCACAATTCATTTGCATTTGATCTACGTTTGACCTGATTCTCATGGCAAGATACGTAGGCAACTCTATACGAGTTCAGTCACATTGTACATTTTATTATATTAGTTTGATAAGTGATGAGCTAACACTCATGTTATTTACAATGTTCAGAAATAACCATCAAAAGCGGGTAAGCAATTTAGTGTCTACGTCTTTGTTTAAAGTTTCTTCGAAACTTAGATAAAGAGAGGCAAGCTATAGACACCAAATTTTTACTAATTTTTAATTTTTTTAGAATTTCTATTGATTTAATTAATTATTTACTTTTCTGCATTCAATGTGAATTTGCTTATTTACAAGTTTATAAAAAAATCAAGAAAAGGAAAATCAATCAAAATAATGAGTGAAAAATAATTTGGAGCCTCAAAATATTAGCATTTTCTCATTTTATTTTTTTTTATTTTATTTTTTTCTTTTCTTTATTCTCCTTTATTCTCTTTGTTTTTCCTAAAAAAAAAAAGAAGAAAAATTACCTAAAACCCACAATAATTTTTTCTCAACAAACCCATACCAAAACCAAACTACACAATCCACTTCCCATACCCTTTCTTGTCAAAAAAAGAGCAAAAATCACATCACCAATATTTTTTTTAACCACTGCCTCCAACCCTCTCTATCTCTCTCGGTTCCCTCACACAACACACACAATTCACAAACAAAAAACAAAACCCACTCCCCCAACTCTCCCTGTCTCTCTCGGCTCTCTCACTCTCAGCACACACAACACACTCAATTCAAAAAAAAAAAAAAAACAACTTCACTCCCTTAACTCCCTCTACCTCTCTTGGCTCCCTCACTTAACACACAACACATGCAAGACACAACATACACAAGCACACACAAAAAGGGAGGGGAAGTTGTTATTGTTGCCAAGGTGCTGCCAAGTTGAATTCCTCAAAATCTCCAAGGAAAAAGCATTGTAAATTTCTTAAACTCTTTCATTTAAAGTCCTGAAATGAACATGTATCATAGACTTTTTTTCCCTTTTTTTTTCTGGACGTTTATGTGCATTTGTTGGAATTTGGGTCTTGATGAATGGCCTTTTAGATTGTTTTGCTGAATTCATAGTTTATTTATGATAGTTTTACAAGCAAAAGTAATGACCTCTTTCATGCATCTCATGTGTTTGATAAAATGCTTCAATGAAGACCAATTTTAAAGAATGAATTTCATGCATGTTCTTTTGTTAATATGAGTAGTTCTAGTTAGTACAAGGCTTGAGGATGTTTTAGAGTTTTGGAATTTTTTAGCTAAAAATCAATGAATTTATTTTTAAAATTAGGGGCCGTTTTGGCTTTAATTTCATATAATGTTTGTTGTTTCTTGTTAAACTAAGATCATAACTATATTGTAGAGATCACAAGGATCGTTTTGGTGTATTTTTTATGATTTGATTTGGGTGATTTTTTTTAGAAAAAGAGCCGGGTAAAAATTGGCAATTTTGCCACTTTCCTTTCATTTTCTGTAAAAACTAACTCCGGAATTGGAATCTATGCAAAAAATGGAGTGAGGAGGCATATTTTGGTGGTTTTTTGTGACCAGAAAGTTTGCTTGGCAACAGGTGGCCGGCGGCGGCAACGCTGCCGAAATTTCCATGGCTGTTGGCGAGCTGCTAGTCTTGTTGGAGATGGAGGAGGAGAAGGAGAAGGAGGAGAAGAAGAAAAGAAAAAGAAAACAAATAAGGGGGTTTGGGCTAGTTTTTATTTTGTTTGGGTCGTTTGGTTGGGTTATGTTTATTTTCGTTTGGGCTTTTGTTTAGTTTGTTTGGTTTTTTTGGTTGGGTTTTGTTTATTTTCGTTTGAGTTTTGTTTTAGACTTTTGTTTAGTAAGTTATGAGGGACCTAATTACAAATATTAAAAAGTTTTGGCGCAAAAATATAATTTTTAAAAGATGAAGGGTCAAAATAAAATGGAAATGAAAATAAGGGACCAAAAATGCAATTAAAATAAGGACCTAAGTAAAAACTGTAAAAGTGTTTAGGGCCACACTGAATTAGTTGAGAAATCAGGGGTCAATGTATAAATTATATTTAATGGACCAAAGAATGGGTTTGAAATATTTTTAAGAGTTGGGCTGATACCACTTTGGTCCAAAAAAATGCGGGTCTTTTAATACTTAAACAAACATCCCCAATTGCCAAAACCCAACTATAAGCCCCCAAAAAAATAAATAAAAGTTGAAAAATAAACCCAAAATAAAATAATCAAAAAGTTCAGCCAAAAACCCAAACAAAACTAAACAAAAGCTTGAACAAAAACCCAAATGAAAATTAACCAGGCCCAACCAAAAAAAAACAAACAAAACTAAACAGAAGTTCGAAACAAAATCCAAACGAAAATAAACAGAACCCAATCAAAAAAACCCAACAAATTAAACAAAAGTCTGAAACAAAAATAAACATAGTCCAACCAAACGACCCAAACAAAATAAAAACTAGCCCAACCCCCATTCTTTCTTTTCTTTTTCTTTTTCTTTTCTCCTCCTCCTCCTCCTCCTCCTCCATCTCTAGCAAGACCATGGAGATTCCAACAGCGTCGCCACTGCCGAACCACCGTTGGCCACCGTCGTCGGTAAACTTCCTGATCACCAAAATACACCTCCTTACTTGATTTTTTGCGTAGATTCCAATTTAGGAGTTAGTTTTACAGAAAATGAAAGGAAAGTGACAAAATTGCCAATTTTTAGCAGGCACCTTTTCTAAAAAAAAATCACTCAAATCAAGTCCAAAATTCATAAAAATATACCAAAATGATCCTTGTGAGCTCTACAATATAGATATGATCCTAGTTTAATAAGAAACAACAAACATTATATGAAATTGAAGCCAATACAACCCCTACTTTAAAAAAATAAATTCATTGATTTTTAGTTAAAAAATTCCAAAACTCTGGTTAAGAAACATCCTCAAACCTTGTACTAACTAGAACTACTCATATTAACAAAAGAAAATGCACGAAATTCATTTTTTAAAATCGGTTTTCATTGAAGCATTTTATCAAACATATGACATGCATGATATTGGTCATTACTTTTGCTTGTAAAACTATCATAAATAAACCATGAATTTAGCAAAACAATCTAAAAGGCCATTCGTCAAAACCCAAATTCCAGCAAATGCACATAATCGTCCAGAAAAAAAGAGGAAAAAAAAAGTCTATGATACATGTTCATATTAGAACTTTAAATGAAAGAGTTTAAGAAATTTACAATACTTTTTCCTTGGAGATTTTGAGGAATTCAACTTGGCAGCACCTTGGCAACAATAGTAGCTTCCTCTCCCTTTTTGTGTGTGCTTGTGTATGTTGTGTCTTGCATGTGTTGTGCGTGTTGAGTGAGGGAGCCGAGAGAGGTAGAGGGAGTTAGGGGAGTGAAATTGTTGTTGTTGTTGTTGTTTTTTTTTTTTTTTTTGAATTGAGTTTGTTGTGTGTGCTAAGAGTGGGAGAGCCGAGACAGATAGGGAGAGTTGGGGGAGTGGGTTTTATTTTTTGTTTGTGAATTGTGTGTGTTGTGTGAGGGAACTGAGACAAATAGAGAGAGTTGGAGGGAGTGGGTAAAAAAAATATTGGTGATGTGATTTTTGCTCTTTTTTTGACAAGAAAGGGTATGGGAAGTGGATTGTGTAGTTGGGTTTTGGTATGGGTTTGTTGAGAAAAAATGATTGTGGGTTTTGGGTAATTTTTCTTCTTCTTTTTTTTTTAGGGAAAACAAAGAAAATAAAGGAGAATAAAGAAAAGGAAAAAAATAAAACAAAAAAAATAAAATGAGAAAATGCTAATATTTTGAGGCTCCAAATTATTTTTCACTCATTATTTTGATTGATTTTCCTTTTCTTGATTTTTTTATAAACTTGTAAATAAGCAAATTCACATTGAATGCAGAAAAGTAAATGATCAATTAAATCAATAAAAATTTAAAAAAAAATTAAAAACTAGTAAAAATTTGGTGTCTACAACTCAAAATTGCATCTATAGTGTTTGATTATTATTATAAAGTAAGCACGTATCGGATTAACGTGTCAACCCGTAGTTTGACTTGACCCAACCCGTTTACATTGTGTTACTAACAAATTGACTCAATAATGACCTATTAAAGTTTGGATCATGCTAAAATCTATTAATTTCTGGTCATGTTTGAGTCATAATACTGCCGTGTCATGTTAGAAATTGCCACTCCTACAATCTATCAGAACACTTGTATACCAAAATAATAATAATAATAATAAATCACAAAAAGACAATTGATCAACTAATTAAATATTAAATTTGGTTTAATAATGGCAGTAGAATTGACAAAAAGACCCCTGTGTCAAAGTACCTTTAGCATCAGATTCAACCAGTTATATCCCTATTTGCACAGAAAAACTGACATATTCTTGAAGGCTGACTTTATGCTTTTTACTTCAAATCAAATTCTATCTAATTCATTGAATACAAAATCTGGTTTATAAAGACATATATATATATATATATATTCTATTCCAAATTTTATCTAACTCTTCGCTTAAAAGGTTCTGCACCACTCAAGGGGGGAAAAATGCACCTAGCAATAGATAGAAATGAATGGTGCGTGCATTTAACTCACCAAACAGGTGGTTTTAAAATGTTGAGGAACAAAATCAATTTCCTACAGTTCACAGATTACAATCAAGATCCCTGCATGCAGCTCTAGATCCAATACAGTAGTGTCCACCCAAAATTAAAAAAATATATATTTAGCAAAATGATTATGATAAAATATCATCAGAAGTAAGGGTGGACAAAAATACCCTTGGAACCGAAAACTTACGATGATTCGATTCAATCCATAAAATAGATTACTCGATCCGAATCATTTGATCGGATCAAAAGAAGGTCGAGTACCCACTTATATGTAGGATAGGTTAGGGTCACAGGATTGAGAACCCATGGGTAGCCGACTCGGTCCACATATATATATTTTCTATTTTTTTTCATTTTTATGTACATACTATAGAATAATATTTTTAGAACTAACTAAATAATTTCATCGAACAAATTACATTATGAATATGAGAGACTACAATTCATTTACAAGAGTCATTTGTAGAGGTCATGATCTTATGTATTTAGGAAAGGTTTAATTCACGTGGACCATATATTAAAAAAGAGGATACTACTTATTTCAAAATTTCATTGGTTTTGAGTTCTTTGAATATCTTTCCTTTTTCTTGTATTCTCTTTGCATGTTTGTTTCTCAGCAAGAAACTTTTTTTTAAAGAAAAAATCTATGTTGAGTCTTAAATGAACATATAAATATAAAATTGAATTAGTATAAATCATTAAAAAAAATAAATGATAAGCAGAGTGGGACAGGTACTTGTTCACCTAACCATTTTTGGCAGGTATCTGATAACCAAGTACATTTTGATATGCGAGATAGATGAGAATCAGAAAATGGCTTGGCCCACAAAGTGTGGATTGGGTTGGCCAAATGGTGCATGGGATGAGTACTCGACCGTGCGAACCCCAACCCCCAAATGAGAAGGAAACCAATTATCAAGTATCCACTTTACAATGTACTTAAAGTTAAATTTGTCTTCTAATCATATAGAAAAGAAGATGAATGCTTTGATAGACCTATTTTTCTTAGGAAAATCTTATATTAAATGACATTATGACTGAGCAATAGAAGTAAATTAAAGATAGCACACTTTCTTAATTTTAAGAATTCCCATATTGGTCTTTGCTGCTTAGTAAGTGATTTACAATTAGCATTTTGTAAATGGACTCTTTTTCTTATTCCTTCAAATGAAAAAGATCTGAAAGAGCTTCTACTTTCTCATGAAAGAAAAAGGGGCAAAGGAATTGCCACAAGAACCCGTCTGGCCAAGAATAAGGGGAAATGTCCTATTTCTATCTATTAAGTAGACAATTATCTATTCTTGATCTTGCAAATGACAATATAATCCACCTACATTCGGTGTAGTAAAAATGAGAAAAAAAAAAAGGAGTAAGGGAAAAAAAATCTATTCTTAATCCATCATAAAACCACTGAGCCTTAATCCAATAACCATTGGAAGGAATTTAAACTCTTCACTGGACACAGGTCATAGGATCAAAGCCAATCGCATTTCCTCTCCAAATTTTTCTGAATATTGATTAACTGCAGGATTCGCACCATGACTAACACTTTAGGAAGGAACTTAAATTCCCTTTTGTGACCATTGGACCAAGGCCCACTGGTTGTGTAAGGCAATGTTATACTTGAATTTGTATATATGAAAAAAAAATCCATCAACAAAGACACAATTTGTATCTGATGGAGTCTGCATGATGACGGATTGAATAGGACAGGACAACTGGGAAGGGAACATACGTGGCATCACATTTCATAGCACATGATTATGAACAAAAGCTGAATTAGCTGGATATACTAACCTAATTGCTCCAATACACACTATACAACAGTACAAACTATTATAACTCTACGGACCAAAAGTTCTCACATCACTGGTCAGCATCTACTCGTTTTAGTATGACATGTGAATCCATCAATGCTGGAAGAACTGACTGTCTTGCAAAATGGTATACGCCTTATCATATATCTTATCAGTTATCATCTGGATTTATTGTGAACCTGGGAGGCTCAAGGCTTTTTAGTGACTCGTTTAGTATCATATATCTTATACTCGTTTATTGTGAACTGACTCGTTTTAGTATCAACCTGGGAGGCTCAAGATATACGCCTTTCGTCACTGGAAAAGCTGCAACCTTCATTTTTTGCATGCATCGGCAAAGAGTTCCAAGCCAAGAGGTTCATCCTCGAAGGGCAGCACGCCTTTGTGTTGCAGACTAGGATCAACACTAAAAGAAACCTTCAAAAGAACTTGTCTCTATCTGCATGACCAAGAACTAGATGTAAGATGGATGCTGAATGAGAATGGAAACATTATAAAAATCTTCAATGGTCCTGTCCAAGTACATATAGCAATGTCTCAATGGCTTATCACCGAAATGATGAACTTGCCTTGACAAGAAGACTTTGAAAGAGCTATGTACAATATTAACACCATAATTCAGTAAAAAGAAAGCACTTTCAACCAAAAACAGGCATATCTGAAATCCATGACCAACAGTGGCAACCACCAGCCTGTACTCTACTGGCTTGCCAAAGAGCATTGCAAAACAAAATAAGAAAATAGAAATTAGAGGAGAAACAAAAGCAGACAAATAAGAAGCAAGTGTAAAAACAGAAAGACAAATAAGAAGCAAGTTTAAAAGCAGAAATCGACACTCTGCTCATTTTACCATCCAAGAAAGCAAAACAGCTTCAAGAAACTTGAAAGCATCCATAGTACAACCTTTCAATTCGACAGCATTCTGTTTATTCCAACCCTCCAAAACAGAAATAAAAGAAATTTGAAAACCTACAAGTATGAAGCAAGTTTAAAAGCAGAAATGGACATTCTGTTCATTTTAACCAACCAAGAAAGTGAAACAGCTTCAAAACACTGGAACGCGTCATGGTACAACCTTTCGATTCTACGGCAGTCAGTTCATTTCGACCCTCCAAAACAGAAACTGAAGAAATATGAAAGCCTACATGTACAACTATCCACTAAGTGCAGATGCATGCTGTGTAGAATATAGACATACAGCCATAAATTATGATTAGATGAGTATAGAAATATACACACATCATGATATCAGGTTCAATATCTCTACCCTTTCTAGAAAACATGTTATTCCCTGACAAATACAAGCCTAGGCCTTGCTCTTTGAAAGCTTATGTCAGCAATAAGGAACCATGTTACATGAACAAAGGGAAAAAAATACTCAAATGCAAAAGAATACATTCATCAGGTATCTATAATGCATATAATCTTCCCAATATTCATGCCAAGTTCTGCTTAGGAATCAACATTTAGAATGATATGCCATTCATACATTCCCAGGGGAAGTGAGGCTAGGAAAGGAAAGCTTCAGGCCTACAGTCACAAGACATGACATGGTCCTTTTGCTACATTTGCACTACTAGCCTTATAGAAACTCTGACAGATCAATAATTAGGCCTGTGAGTTTTAAGAAGTATGCATCCAATCCGTACCTTGGAGTTTCAAGAGCTGATAATCGGTATCTAGCCTAGCATAAACTCAAGGTACATTCGAACTATTGCTAAACTGCCAGAGAAATCCTAAACTTGTCAATAAAACTAACAGTAGATACCACAACTATCTGAAGCGTCTTTACAATAACCAATGATATGTCACCTGCACTATGGGTTCTAAAAAGTCAAAATGAAAATGAACTTGATTTGGGAACACTCTATGCACTTTTTAACTTCAAGCACAAAGGAAGGGGAAAAAGGTAAAGTCCCTGCCAATTAATATCTGCACACCGAGAATATGCAAGAACATATTTGAACAAAATATGCCAATCTTGCCCTTAGTCTCACGAATTATGCTCTTTAGAACTTTAGTAATTTGACTCTTTTGACAGTACTCCTGCAATGCACCTCTTAGGTAAAAGCAAATGAGTTTCGTATTACCAAATGAGTTTAACTCTCAAATACAAGTGGGTACGGGAAAAGCAAGGTTATTCAGATTCTCAAGGGAATCGGAAATGACCTTCAGTTATCTTCTCATTCTCAATAATAGATCCTTGCTTGACAGATATGACTTATGAGGCACTACCAACAGCAGATTGCAGTTCCTGAACTAGATGGAATCTCAATCTTAAATTTTAATAAACGCTGTCAAATAATGAATTGATTGAACAGATCCCATTCCAACTTCATAAATCTAGAAGGCACTTATTAATAAAAAATGATTTTTGCAAAAGCAGACCATATTTTTATTTATATACATCACCCATCAAAAAGTACACAAGACGGCTGATAACTACCAGAGAGGAATTTAATTTCATTTATTTGACGACAATTTTCTTTCCTAGACATCTTCAGCACTCGAGTGCACAAGCCTCTGGAACTTATTTGAGAGCTCTTCATAGGATCGAATGTCAGATGGAGGTACTTGCAAAATTCCAGCCTTCAAATGCCTCATAGTTACCTCTGATGCATTAAAGCCCTCCTGATATCACAAGAAAATACCATCAAATGAAAAAGAAAAAAAGAAGTGAAAAGTTGGAAAAATCTGCTTTTTTTTTTTTTCCCCTTTTTCGGTTTTTCCATCAGAGAAAAGCCATTACAGAACTAGAATGGTCCCTCTTCCATGAAATACTTGATGTACCTCAATAGCAGCAATAGCCGCTTCACGGCATATAAGGGATATATCCGCACCAGTGTAACCTTCTGTGAGAAGGGCAAGCTCTTTAATGGACACATCAGAAGTGCATGGCAATTTACAGAGATGAACACGGTGTTGGGCCCAAATGCTCAATCGGTAAGCGGGTGAAAAATAAGAGCGACCACGGGGCGCTGATTATGAGGCATAAGAGGATACAAAAGATCGTTCCTAACATTAGGCACTGAGGGTATCGGCGGCCAAGGGATGAAGAGCCAACTTATTCGTTGGTAGAAGCTCCGATGGTATCGGCCGTTGAGGGATGAAGGGGCCAATCCCAGTAGAGTAACCAATAATGGCGGAGGAATTGGGGGTTCACGGACTCACCGAGTGAATCGGTGCGTAAGAGGGCCAGGGTCGCTCGACGGTTATCAAGCATCCCACTACCAGGAACGAGTGGGAGTTCAGCGGGTAGAGCAGGTGGCATGACCCTATATTCTAAGAAGTGGGAGACGGCACTAGCCCCACTACCCGCAAGATCAGCAGCAAATGAAGAAATGGGCAAGGAGCAAGACCTGCACTGATTTCGGGGGAAAACGGTTGCAAAGTGATGCCTATAAATATCAGTGAGCGTTCCAGCAAAAAGGGGCATCAAGAACAACATCATAAAACACAAACAGTCGAGTCGCAAATAGGACTAGTTTTTTTTGATAGCTATTTTCATTCCGCAATCAGCGCGTTCATGTTCTTTATTTCAGTTTCTTTTCATTATTCAATCAGCACATGTCCTTACTTGTTTCTTTCAATCAGCTTGTTCATGTTCTTTATTTCATACCAGAATTCAATCCTTTTTATTTCATAATCAGCTTGCTCGTGTTATTTGTTTTCCTTTCAGTACTTAGTCTCGAATTCTTTTAGTGCATCGGCACCGTCTGTTAGCATTTGTTCAATAGTTGTTCCTTTCAACCGCCATCAGTACGGGATTTAAGTCCTTGAAGCCACTCAAGGTGGATGAACAGCAATTGTCCAGAAGTCAGGACAATTGGCGCACTAAGATCAAGACATCACCTAATCGGTGGGTTAGAGTTTTCCTAGTTTTTTGGTGACAAACTAGGTGGCACGCGCATACAGCAGATCCTCAATTGGTAAGTGTTTGTGGACTACAGAAATCAGTATGAACAGTTTGGCACGCTTGGTGGGACCCCAAGCAAGAAACAAGATGGCAAGGAAAGATACTAGTAGGGGGACTGCGTCTAGGGGTGCAAACGAGCCGAATCGAGCCGAATTTTGGGTTTATCGAGCTCGGCTCGACTTGTTTTTATCGAGCTTGAAAAAAATAATAAATAATTATTTTATTTTGTTTTAAAAAATAAATAAAATAATAAATAATTATTTTATTTTTTAAAAAATAAATAAAATAATTATTTTTATGAATAAATAATAAAAATATTAGGGATATATATGTAATTTTACTATTAGAATAAAAATAAAAAATATATATATATATATTCAACCTATCGAAAGCCATGAAGCATCGAATCGAGAGAATCGTTCAACTCGAACTCGACTCGAGTTCGGAAACAAGTCACTCGAGCTCGACTCGAACTCAAAAAATTCGACTGAAGTTAATTGAGCCGCCTGAAATGCTCGACTGCTTACAGCCCTAACTCGCGCCTAATATCGAGGAAGAAACCCTGCACTGGCCGAGGCGGCGCAGAAGGGGTAGGCCTCGTCAACATCGAATTGATGGTATGACAGAACAAGATGTTCGGCATCTTAGAGTCATGCTTCGACCAGCAAGAAAGGAAATACAAAGAGGACGCGGGCCCATTGAGGAAGAATGGACTGGGTTTAGACACACTCGTAGGACACCGGAGGAGGTGATCACCGGGTTAAGGAAATTAGGAGTCGACGCGACAGCCAGGGTGGGAGGATGGGATACCTAAAGTTACGCCTAGAGGTCGAGACAACGTGCATAATCTCGGCCTAGATTCGACGTGAGAACCGACCTCCTAGCAGTCGATATGAGGAGGTTGGCCGCCTTTGTTGAATCTCAGACAGGGGGCCAAGTGGAATTGTTGACGGCTGGGCCAGTTAACAGGCGCGCCACTCTGACCATGTCAAAGGCAATGGATGGCAAAGGGTTAGGCGTGTCAGCGGACGTACGATCGGTTGCGGTGGACAAAGGAAAGGCGGTAGCGGAAGAAACGTCACGTGTAACAGATAGGTCATCCCTGCCACCAGGAGTAATTAGGATTCCTGAGGGAGCACAGGTCCCAAAGTCGTCGGTAGGAGGGCAGGTCAAAGAGAACATGCTGGTATTTCCGCCAACGGGGATCGCCGAGGTACCACGGCACGACACCGCAAAGACGCGTCAAGGAGCCAATAAGTCCCATGTGTAGGGGCACTGATTTGGGGCCATCCAGCAGTAGGTGGCCTGGGGGGCACGAGAGCACAGGTGGCGATCGGTAGAGCACCGACGATCCGCAGATGCTGTCGGAGGAGAACTGGTCGAATCGAAGGATCCCCATCCGCACTGATCCTGACTCGGCAAGGATAGCAACGGCGGGGAAGTTTCTATGGGATCGATCCAACAGACCGATTAGGACTTCGTGAAATGATTGGTTAGGTTGTCGCCAAGGTCGTGGAAGGTCGGGAATGCCCGACATATCGCAAGCCTTACCCCGAATTGATCGACCACACTTACGTCTTCCCACTCGGTTACCGGTTCCCGGAGTTCATCAAATTCTCTGGGGAAGACAGACAGTCCACCTTGAACACATTGGTCGATTCAAAGATCCAATGGGAGGTCGGGCCAAAGACTTTTGAAATTGAGATCGCTTCCGCATCTACAACAAAGGCTTTTCGATTAGTACACCAAATTGGAACCCAATTCAATAGAGGAATGGGACCAGATGGAACGAGCCTTCCACAACCGGTTTCACAACCCGTTACCAGAGTTGAAGTTCACCGATGTAAGCCACATGGAGCAAAAAGTAGGGGAAACTACTAGCCAGTTCTTAAACCGATTTAAGCTGACCAGGATGCGGTGTAATGCAAAGGTCCTAGAGGAGCAATACGTTGAGGCTGCTATGATGGGGATAAGGAACTTCGAAACAGTAAAACATTTCGAAGGCAAAACATTCAGGGATCTTGGGGATCTCATCAACAGTGTGCACCGATTTGAGAGGATTCAAGAGCGTGAGGCCGAGCTGAAAGCAAGCCCGGCTTGAGGGTTAGCTTTTAAGGGGATTGAACCCAGTGTGCGTACGTTCAGGAGGAA
This sequence comes from Gardenia jasminoides, assembly GCA_013103745.1. Lineage (NCBI taxonomy): Eukaryota > Viridiplantae > Streptophyta > Magnoliopsida > Gentianales > Rubiaceae > Gardenia > Gardenia jasminoides. The sequence goes on along the minus strand of CM023098.1, from coordinate 17,287,420 downwards.
CTAGGGGAATACGGAAACGGTCCGAAAGTGGACGCCGCCAAAATCATCGGCGACGGTATTTTTACCTGCCAGGCTCTGGTGCCACCCAAGATGCAGCAACCGATCGTGCAGTATTCAATACCAGGTTTCAGGAAGAGACTAACCGAGGTAATGAAGCGGTATAGTTTCGATATAACACAGCCAAAGGCGATCTTCGACTTCTTACAAACGGAAGGAAGGGTCAAATTCCCTCAAAACTATCGGCAGCCGAAGCCAGAGGAGCTAGTCGGCAAGGAATTCTGTAAGTATCACGGCACCTTCTCGCACTCCACCAATAATTGCATGGTTTTCAGGAACTATATCCAAAGAGCTATCGAAAATGGGTTATTCAAGTTCACCGATGAGCCTATAGGGCCGACCGGGATGGAAAAGAATCCTTTTCAACACTTTGTGGACATCAGCATGGTCAATATCAAGTTGACCCACGGTCTCGAACAAGGCTTAAGCAGGCCGAATTTGTCCCAGCCGTCATCACAGGCGATTTCCAAGTGTACTGAAAACAGGAGGTGCACACAATGCTTTCAGCGATACCAGCAGATCATGGACGCAATTGCCCAGATCTCGGGATGTCAGAATGAAATGTCCTATGGCGCTGCCAAAGAAGTAGGAGGAAGTGAGCAGATGATGCTGCTGATCAACAGCGAACCCCAAACATGGATTCGGAGGAGGCAGCCGGAGGTCCAGATTGCTAGCCTCATCAAGCAGTTTGCCCAAATCATGACGGGTGGCCGATCGGAATCATCAGCACCTACGTCTAGGCAGAGCGCAAAGGATCGGTTGGGGAGAAGGGAAGAGTGCTGGCCACACACGACGACGACGTGCAGGATCGACGCCAACGAGCAGTGCCCGCGCCACGATTACTATTTACTTGGCAGGAAAAAGGGACCTTCGGCCGGCGACGCGATGTCGCCTAGGATGGTGAGGCCATAGGCCACGGAGGTCGGCAGATGGCAGGTAGTTAGGCACCCTAAGTTTCCCACCACGCGCGGCCCACGGGAAATGACGAAAACATAAAAATGGCGTTGGCAGAGACAAAGGCAAAGCATGAGGGCTGAGCGTGAATGGAAACCTAAGGAGAAGGAGGCTGCTAAGCGCGCACCGTTAATTCACGAGCCAAACGGTACCAGCACCAAGGCAGACCCAGAACCCATTCTGAGGTTTGGTTCCTTACCTGAAGAGCAGGTCAACATGGTGGTTGCCTTACCAATGCACTTCATGTCCAGGAAAGGGCAGCCCGAATCGGTGGGGGAGGAGGTCGTTGCTGAAACCAGCCAGCCAATGCGGATCGAGCTTGAGGACAGCACTGATGCTGCGAAACAAAACCCACTGGTGGGCGAAATCCAGATCATCAAAAGTATGGGCGCCCCAGATAGGATACTTCTCCTGCGACCTGAGGACTCGGTAGCCAAGCATCTAAGACCACTATTCATTGAGGCTTACATCGAGGGAGTCCCAACATCACGGATATTGGTGGATAATGGCACCGCCGTCAATATCCTGCCAGCAGGCATGATGAAAAGACTTGGGAAGACACATGAGGATTTGGTGCCCACCGACATCACTGTAAGCAACTTCACCGGCGGGGCCACCGACACGTGGGAAGTGCTCCCCTTGGAGGTGTCAGTCGGCAGCAAGATGCTGATGACATCCTTCTTTGTGGTTGATACTGCATCCACTTATAACACATTATTAAGAAGAGACTGGATACATTTATCCAGATGCGTGCCATCCTCATTGCATCAAGTATTAATACTATGGAATGGCAAGGACGCCGAAGTGATTCGAGTTGATGCACGACCCTTCAAATGTGGCGCAAACGCAGTCGAGGCCATTTACTACTGCAATAATATCGCTCCGAACCATTTCACCAGAAAGCAGTTGGAAGAGCGACCTAGCCTCAGCAACACGTTAGCACCAACGGCTACAGCCCAGTGGCACGCAGCCAACAGGGAGATCAGCAGGCCGTTCCACGTGAGCCGTCGGCCGCTCAGGATTGCATACATCCCGTTTAATGATGACAAGTGAAGAAGAAGCAAGAACTGTAGTGGCAAAGCTAGATCGGGAGATCAACCGCAGAAAGACCAGGAGGTATGCCAGGACATATTGCGACGGGTGGCCGAATATATGAGGGAGCAAAGGGCCGACGCAGTTAAAAATCCGTCAGTAGATTGGGCCGATGTCATATATGAAGAAAACATCGATGAAGAAGCCCATATAGTTGAGTTAAACGAATTGGCCACGGCACCGGCCAAAATGGACGACGTCAAATTGGAAGTGAAAGACCCAGTGCGAGAGATCGATCTGGGAGACGAAAGCGGGACACGACCTACCTTCATCAGTGCCAGTTTATCGGCTCATCATCAAGACCAACTAACCGAGGTGCTGAGGCGGTTCAGGGATTGTTTCGCTTGGGATTACAGTGAAATGCCTGGCTTAGACCGCAAATTGGCGGAGCACCAGATCCCTTTAAAACCCAGATATCGACCTCACAAGCAATCACCCCGAAGGTTCTTGGAGGATGTAGTCGTCAAAGTCAAGGAAGAGGTGGAACGTTTGCTTCTGGTCAATTTCATAGAAGTGGCCATCTATGCCGAGTGGCTGTTGAATGTCGTGCCGGTGATCAAGAAAAACGGTAAGACTAGGGTGTGCACTGATTTCAGAAACCTAAACCTGGCATCCCCGAAAGATGAATACCCGATGCTAGTCACCGATCTGCTGGTGGACTCATCAGCAGGCAATGAGATTATATCGTTTGTAGACGGCAACGTCGGCTATAATTAGATTTATATTGCAAGGGAGGACGTGCCAAAAACAGCCTTCAAGTGCCCTGGGGCTGTAGGTATATATCAATGAAAGGTGATGCCATTCGGTCTAAAGAACGCGGGTACCACATACCAGAGGGCGATGAATTGCATGTTCCACGACTACATCGGTGACTTCATCGAGGTGTATATCGATGATATAGCTATCAAATCAGCATCATTTGCCGATCACCTGCAGCACCTCGAAAGAACATTCGAAAAAATGAGGAAGCATCAGCTGAAACTAAACCCTCTCAAATGTGCGTTTGGGTAGGGAACTTTCTAGGCTTCCTTGTACATAAAAAAGGGATTGTAGTGGACGAGAACAAGGCTGAGGCCATCATAAATGCTCGGGCCCCGAAAACAAAAAAGGAATTGCAGCAGTTCATAGACAAGGTCAATTTCCTGAGAAGATTCATTGCAAATCTGGCCGGAAAGGTCAAAGTTTTTTCGCCGTTATTAAAGCTGAAGCAGTACAAAGAGTTCACCTGGAAACCTAAGCATCAGGAGGCCTTCGAGAAGTTGAAAGAGGACCTCACCAACCCACCGATAATGATCCTTCCAGACCAAAGGAAGCCACTGAAGTTGTACTTATCGGCAACAAAAGATACTATTGGCTGCTTTCTCGCTCAGGACAACGAGAAGGGAAACGAAAGAGCAGTGTATTACCTGAGCAGGGTCCTGATGTCGACAGAGTTGCGATATCGGCCGATCGAGAAGCTGTGTCTGGCCTTGTACTTCGCTGCGCATAGGTTAAGACATTACATGTTCCCTGTATTGGTATACGTCATTTCAAAAATTGATTTGGTTAAGTACATGTTATAGCGGCCCACACTTAGTGGCCGATTGGGCAAATGGGCATTGTACCTCATGGAGTATCAATTCCAACACATCCTGCAAACAGCGGTGAAAGGTCAAGCACTGGCCGATTTCTTGGCAGCCCACACCCCGGGTATAGAGGATTCGATAGTCGATTGGGGCATTAACGAGGTCCACGCCAAGAAATGGACAATGTGGTTCGACGGTTCAAGAACTGAGAGCTCTGGCGACGCAGGGATCTTGGTTAAAGCACCTGACTAGAAAATGTACAGGTACGCCTTCAGGTTGATCTTTGACTCCTCCAATAACCAGGCCGAATACGAGACGCTGGTCATATGATTGGAGATATTGGTAGACCAGGGTGCCGAGGAAGTAGACGTGTTCGGCGATTCACTGCTGAAAATCAATCAGGTAACGGGAGCATACCAGTGTTGAGATGCCACACTAATGAAATACCTGTGCGTGGTAGGAGAACTGCAACAAGAGTTTAGGAAGGTTCGGTTGCACCACATACCGTGACACCAGAATCAAGAATCGAACGAGTTGGCCTGAATGGCGTCGGCAGCACCATGGCCTGGCAATGGGCAAGATGCCAATTTTAGGATCGCTAAGCGGGTAGTCTCGGCGTACTAGGACCGAGTGGAACCATTGGAAGTAAATTGTTTCGCCACTGAAAAAGGGAAAAATGAGGATTGGAGGCAGCCGATCATAAAATATTTGGAGGACCCCAACCTACCCGTACTGAGGAGCACGCGAATGAAGGCCGTGCATTATCGGTTGCTTGATGGTCGGTTATACAGAAAGGACAAGTCAGAATTGTACCTGAAGTGCCTAAACGCGTCAGAAGCTTACCTGGCAATGTTAGAAATTCATGAGGGCACTTGCGGGGCTCATCAGGGGGGTCGCAAGATGATATGGGTATTGAGGAGGCATGGTTTCTACTGGCCGACCATGCTTAAAGATTGCATAACATTCGCGAAAGGTTGCCAGAAGTGTCAGTTGTTGGGACCGATCCAGAGGGTTTCGGCGTGTGACATGGAGATAATAGTCAAGCCTTGGCCCTTCAGATGCTGGGGAATCGATATAATCGGTATGATTTTTCCTCCGTCTTCATCACAACACTCTTATATAATAACTACCACCGATTATTTTACCAAATGGGTAGAGGCTATACCCCTGAGGGAGGCCGATCAGAAATCGGTGACACAATTTGTCAGGGAACACATTGTACATCGATTTGAAATACCAGAATGCATCGTGACCGATCAGGCTCTATACTTTGCAAAGGGAGAATTAAAAGCATTTACTGATAGTTATAAGTTCGAGGTAACGTACTCGTCTCCCTACTTTGCCCAGAGCAATGGGCAGGCTGAGTCCACCAACAAGGTGATCAAGGCTATCATCGCGAAGATGATAGAGGATAACCCCAGGAGATGGCACAAACACTTATCAGAGGCGCTGTGGGGGTACAGAACTTCATAAAAGCCGCCATCGGCATGACGCCATTCTCACTAGTGTACGGACACGACGCCATCCTCCCAGCCGAGATCGTACTGAAATCATTGCGACTGGCCAGGCAACATGGGCTGTTCACAGAGGAGTACCAGGAAGCAATGCTCACCGAGTTGTCTGCATTAAATGAGACCCGGCTAGAGGCCGTCGACTATATTATCGCCAACAAGCGCAAAGTGGCAGGATGGTACAATAAAAGGGTTCAGTCAAAAATATTTCAAGAAGGCGATAAAGTGTTAAAGGCCATCTTACCGCTCAGTAAGAGAGACCCCAGTCAAGGAAAATGGAGTGCCTTATGCGAAGGGCCATTCATGGTGAGCAAAGTCCTCTCTAAAGGGACGTATGTTCTACAAGACCTAAACGACCAGGTACGTGGTAAAGCAATTAATGGGATATACTTAAAAGAGTTCGTCCCTTCAATGTAGGAGACTATGTCGCCTACAAGTAGGGGTGCTGTATACAGATTTGTCGGTGCCTCAGAATAATCAACGCAAATAGGCAGATATCGGTAAACAACAGAAAGGGGTGGAATAAAAGTGACTGATAGAGCCAATAGTGCATTACAGGCATAGAAGTTTGGCCGAAACAAATCGGCTGTTCAAAAGAAAAAAAGGAAAAGGAACATCAAGGGACTTGGGGGGCATCCTCAGCAGAGGAAGTGGATAGGCCTGCTTCTCCGCCAGCCGCAACGACGTTGTCTTCACCATCGGTTTCGACGGCAGCTGAAGGCTCACCAAGGGATGGGAGACTAATGGGCGGATCCGGCAGATTAGGCAGTAAGGCAGACTTCAGCTGGTCGACCACCTCGGTGATCAAAAAGTGATCACTCTCAACAGCGAGCCTCTTTGACTCCATGACACCGGTCTGAAACTTTAAACGTTCAAGAACACCGAGGACAGTGCTGCTGAGTTGTATCAACTGCCATCGATCGGCGTCAAGCTTACCTTTTTGCGACCGGACGTCGGCGAGTTGTGCCTCCAATTCTTTTTCCTCCATTTCCAGGTTTTGGAGCCGATCGTCGGCCACTGTCAAGCCTTCCAGTGAAACTCTGCATTCTTCCTCTTTCTAGGCGGCCTCTTGGGCCCAGTGCTGATAAGCAGCCAGGTCTTCTTTCGCCTTCTTCAAAGATTGCGCGCGGTGGGGCAAGCTGGCAAGAAAGCGGAGCGTTGATTGCAAATTGGCATCAGACAGATGGTGATCACTGGACTTGGTGAGAGACTCTAAGGCCGACCGCAGAGCGTCCAAGTCGGCATCAAGCAATTGCTCGCCAGTACGGGCTAAACAAGTTCCGCCAGACGCTTGCTCGACCGCAGAACTATCGCACCGAAAGAGAGAGGTCGGAAAAGTCAGAGGTAGCCGAGGGATGATGCCAGAACTTCTTTAATCGCCACCAGATCTTGCAATGGATCGGGAGCGGAAGAAATCGGCTCGAGAGAAGGATATACCGGAATATCTCAGTCATGAACGGTGGTGGACGTATGGGTAGAAAACTTACCTGCTGGACTAAATGACCAGCCTAGAGAGGCCTGTAGCTCTCGCAACCTGTTGGTCACTTTGAGAATCAGAGGAGTTCGAGATCGACTGTGAAGCGGGAGCCTTCTCTTTCCCTTTGGTTGACAGGTCGGGAGCAAGAAACCCTGGCTGCCTTGTAAAGCTCGGTCCGTAGCCGCACCCACTTTTCCCTTTTTAGCCGCGGTTTCTCGGCGACATTCTCCTCAGCACTATCATCAGAGTGAATATCCTCGATGGCTATTCCCATGGCCGTACCTGAGAAAACCACACAAGGAAGTAAGATTAGTATCAACGGAAGGTTAACATAGGAATGAACAATGATCTACCTGCCAACGTCAAGGACCGACGACTTTAACCACGCCCTGGGAAATCAACCGATCCTTTGCATGAGTGTAACAATGGGTAACTGTAACTGGATTGTTATCGGCATAAAGAGGGGTATAAGGATCGGCTACCGCGAAATACGCGATCGGGATTGGAGGGTGGCCGAATGCGTTGCCGATAAAATGTTTCAAACGGCGACGCATCGGGGTCATTAAAAAAATAGCGTTTGAAGTATTCTCGGAGGTACCTAACTCGGCGGTCCTCATCCTTTCGATGATTAATGTCCGCCACCTCACGAGCAATTTCAGCATGGCGAAACGGATTCCATTTAATCCGATAATAATTTTCAAAAGATATGATATCGGCACGAAGTTTACCTTTAGAGGTGGCCAACGCCCTCTTATGCTTGACAGATTCCTGAGTTGTTGATGGAAGAAGCTTGGCAAGCAGGGTCTCGACATTGTCGCTGCGAAATGGAGGAAGTTACCCCATCATGCCAAATAGTCCCCAGTGGTGATTCCAAATTGGGGGAAGGGCGCAAAGGCAAATTGCTTCATTATTCGGCACTCAGCCTTACGGAAGCCCCGATAATCGGTGGCATCCTTGAAACTGGGCCGAGAATCATGGGAGTTGTGAAGATAGGAAGCAAAAGCCGGAATAGCTTGTATTAGACCAAATTGTCGGCCCACGAATTGGGGGTAGTACAGCTCGACACCAACTTTAATTTGCTTGAAGTTGGAGACAGGAGGGATATGGTCATAGCCGTAGTCTAGGTGTCACACAACCGTGTATGACTTCGCTTCTTGTTCCGCCTTCCCATAGATCCCAGAAGCGGTTAGGGCAAACCACGAGGGCGAAAATCGGCGGCTGTAAACCACATCGTAAGCAGGGCTGACCACAGGAGATTCATCGTAAAACAAATGAATGTAGTCGGCAAAACGCAGAGAGCTTGGGGGCTTGTTCAAAATGGGTGCAGTTCACCTCCGCAAAGCAACGCCAGCCTCTCCGAGGAAAAATAACCTTGCAACCAGACTTGAAGAAACCACATCGGTCCCCGGACAGTCAGGAGGGATTGAAGTTCGAACAAACCTCGGTATATGTGACAGAGCACGGCAGGCGCCAGAGCTAATCGGCGCCCGTTCACCAGGGCCAAAGATACATGGTAGAAATCCTGGGTGATTTGAAGGGTTAAGGTGCCAAAAATGTATCGGCAAAGCCAAAAGACCAGGAAGTTGATGTGCTCATTATTGGAGGCTGGAGATTTGGACTTGGGTTTGAAAGCAAAATCCAAAAAGTGTCCATAGGACTTTGTTTCTTTGCTAATGGGACCATAGTTACCCCGAATCTTAGTCAGGCGAAGGTCAACACCCACATTTTCCTCGTGAGGAGGAAGCCCGGTGATGGCACTGATGTCCATTACCGTCGGCGTCATGGGGCCGCAGGAGAAAAGGAAGGTGTTAGAGGAGGTGCTCCAGAAGCATCGAGCCGCGGCTAGAAGCTCAAAGTTAGGCAGGATAGTGGATTTGCACAGCTCTATGGTATCAAAAATGCTAACAGATTTCCAGAGAGTGGTGAATTGGGGTTTCAGCCTCTCAACCCATTGGCAGAAACGGGTATTGATATCCCGTTTGTCTATTCCCCATGGCCATGTCCGGAGTTGAGGAATCAATCCCTGGAAAACATTGGTGGTGTACAGAAGAAGGGTCTCAGGGGTGGTTGGCTCTTTTCCATCGAGGCCCGATGACGAGATGGGGACCTGCTCAATGAGTGACTTCTCGTAGGTATGGAAGCAGGGGGCCAGAACTGGCCGAGGATGAAGTGAAAAGATCAAGGCATGGTTGTACGGCTTGGTGGCGCCGACAGGAGATGGAGGAGTTGCGGGGGCACTGGAAGCTTCCATGATCGGTCGGAGGAAAAAGGGAGAGGAAAACGACGGCCAAAGGAAAGCGAGAGAAGCCGGGAGTAAAAGAGGCAGAAAAGAAGAGAAGAAGAAAAACGGAAAAGTGTGAGAGATAAAAGGGAAGGTCGAGAGTTCGATTGCAAATAGAAGTGGAACAAGATGGGAAAAGTTTTTGAAATTTGAAATACTGATTGACAGCTGCGGGTAGGAGCCGTCAGTATTGATGATTCTGCGCAAAGATCAAGGAGTCCAGCACTAGAAGGATATACACCGAATCTTGATTAGAGTAGCCAGCCGCTGGAGAGGTGATGCGTGTTAGGGTCAGTAGTAGGAAGGACGAAACGATGGTTAGAAGGAGAGATGGAAGGGACAAATACACGTCAAATGCACAATCGGCGATATACACCGATCGTACATTTGAGGGGGGCAGCTGTTGGGCCCAAATGCTCAATCGGTAAGCGGGTGAAAAATAAAAGCGACCACAGGGCGCCGATTATGAGGCATAAGAGGATACAAAAGATCGTTCCTAACATTAGACACCGAGGGTATCGGCAGCCAATGGATGAAGAGCCGACTTATTCGTTAGTAGAAGCGCCGATGGTATCGGCCGTTGAGGGATGAAGGGGCCAATCCCAGTAGAGTAACCAATAACGGCGGAGGAGATGGGGGTTCATGGACTCACCGAGTGAATCGGTGCGTAAGAGGGCCAGAGTCGCTCAACGGTTATCAAGCGTCCCACTACCAGGAACGAGTGGGAGTTCAGCGGGTAGAGCAGGTGGCATGACCCTATATTCTAAGAAGTGGGAGACGGCACTAGCCCCACTACCCGCAAGATCAGCAGCAAATGGGGAAATGGGCAAGGAGCAAGACCTGCACCGATTTCGGGGGAAAACGGTTGCAAAGTGGTGCCTATAAATATCAGTGAGCGTTCCAACAAAAAGGGGCATCATGAACAACATTATAAAATACAAACAGTCGAGTAGCAAATAGGAATAGTTTTTTTTGATAGCTATTTTCATTCCGCAATCAGCGCGTTCGTCTTCTTTATTTCAGTTTCTTTTCATTATTCAATCAGCACATGTCCTTACTTGTTTCTTTCAATCAGCTTGTTCATGTTCTTTATTTCATACCAGAATTCAATCCTTTTTATTTCATAATCAGCTTGTTCGTGTTATTTGTTTTCCTTTTAGTACTTAGTCTCGAGTTCTTTTAGTCCATCGGCACCGTCTGTTAGCATTTGTTCAATAGTTGTTCCTTTCAACCGCCATCAATACGGGATTTAAGTCCTTGAGGCCACTCAAGGCGGACGAACAGCAATCGTCCAGAAGTCAGGACAATCGGCGCACTAAGATCAAGACATCACCTAATCGGTGGGTTAGAGTTTTCCTAGTTTTTGGCGACAAACTAGGTGGCACACGCATACAGCCGATCCTCAATCGGCAACTGTTCGTGGACTGCAGAAATCAGCACGAACACACGGAATATTTCCTCGCGATCTTTCTTGCCTGGAGGCCCCACATACAGTAGCCGATCAAAGCGTCCTTATAAAATTTCAAACAGGTTTTAAAATTTTCCTTGCTAAGTGAGAAGCAGCAGTATTACAACTCTAGGCAACTAACTTAAGGAAAGGGAAAAAAGGATAGCACCTGATCTCAGAAGAGGAGAGTCAATCTCATCTGGTCGACTGGTCGCAGCAATGACAGTGACATTAACTCTCTCATGTAGACCTAGTTAAGAAACAATTCAAGCAAATACGTTTTAAGAAGAAATTGCATGTATATGTAATACAAATTTTTTTGAACCAACAACTGAGGTTCGTAAGTCTCAAATAATATATTTTATCAAAGAAGACAGCAAGGAAAAAATAAATGTGTAGAGGTGAGGTTTCTTAAATACCATCCAATTCAACAAGTAATTGACTCATAACACGGTCAGAAACTGAGACACCATCACTTTCTTTCCCACGGATCACGGCTAGGCCATCTATTTCATCAAAAAATATGATTGAAGGAGCGTTTGCCCTTGCCTTTGCAAATAGAGACCTTACAACCTTCTCTGATTCGCCAACCCATTTGCTAAAAAGTTCTGGACCTTTTACAGCAAGGAAATTCAGTCCAGCTTCTGAAGCTACTGCACGTGCCAAGAGAGTTTTGCTGCATCCTGGAGGACCAAACATCAAAACTCCAGTAGGGGGCTGAGTTCCAATGCGCTTGAAAGCGTCATGATGCCGTTGAGGCCATTCAACAGCTTCCATCAGCTGCATCTTAACCTCTCTCTGGCCACCAACATCTTCCCAGCTAACCTTTGGTATCTCAAGTACTACCTGATTGGAAGTGTTAACGTGTCAACAAAAGGCAAAAAAGGTAAGATATGATGATTGAAAGTCAACATTGTTGGTCCACTATTAAGATTACATCAGCACACAAACGAGAAAGCCTGCATTTCCAGTTTGCAATACCAATTTGAGGAGTTTGAATAGTAAAATATATGCAATAAACAGAAAGATATATAAAGCAAATGGATCTCTTAAACAAAAAAAGAAACTGCAGATCTGATCTGATTGTAATCGGATAGAGCTTGGCCATATGACATAATAGGTTAAACAGCTATTATTTGTAAGACAGGCTGAAAATGGTATACATACCTCTCTCATGGCACTTGGCCTAACTTTCATCCTAGCCGTTTCAAAATCTTCATAAGTCACCCTCAGAGCAGGAGTTCCCCACACACAAGTCCCACCTACTCTGATATCATCTGTAGCTTCAGACGAAATATGCAGATTTGAAATAGATGACGACAAATCCTCCAAATTATTTACCCGAAGGTCACAACAGTTTGTCATATCACCATGAGAACAACCATCATTTGCATCAATTGATGGATCACACTCTGAACCAACATTTGAGACACTCAAATCAACATAGCGTCTAAGACAAACCAAAGCTGCTTCATTACACAGTGCAGCTAGATCAGCACCAACAAAACCATGTGTAACTGTGGCAAGATGCTGCACATCCGATTCTGAGAGAGAGTTCTCTATTTTATTGAGAAGCACAAGCAATATCTCACGGCACTGTTTGGGAGATGGAACACCTGCACAGAAATTTTTTTGGTGAAACAAAAAGACATTCTGTATCTGGTCAAGTCCAAAATGCAGACACAAGTAGTAAATATCTACTTACTAGAGAACTTAGAATTCAATAGAACATTTGAAATTGGACAAAACTTCCATGAAAATGTATGCAGCTTCTTTTTTCTGAACAAATCACTGGAGAACACTTTCCAATTAAAATCCCCATTCGAATGAAGATAAGAAATCACTACTATGACATAACCAGCACCCACTAAGGTCCCACACCCCCCCCCCCCCAAAAAAAAAAAAAAGCCCCAAATGGCACTCAAAATTAACAAAAATAATAGAAGCGTTAAAAAAACTGCAACCTGCTCTTGTTCCTGCATGCAACTGAATTCTGAAGGAGAAGATAGCTCAAGTTAGAAACGGTTTCCAATTTTTACCTGGGGAAGATGGGTCAAGTTGGAAAGAGTTTCTAATTTCACCTGAAAAATAATTAATATATTTTTGGAGCACAGGTATCCAGAATACATTATAACATAACAATTTACGAGTTGTATTAATTTTAGATTACCATCTACCATGTTTACGTTGTCACAGTCACTTGTGCTTGTATTGTAGTATATGAGACCTTATATGATGATTGTGGAATAGAAAAGAGCCACTTTGTCACACTAGAGCGAAAAGGCCCGCTGACTTGTAAGACTGATGCAGTAATGAAAGATGATGAATTTCAACTAACGGCCTCCTATAAATAGAAGTTCAACCATACTCCTGGTTAAGTAAAAGAATATAAACTGCTAAATGGGGACCAAAAGTATTGCAGCCAAAAAATCTGGTCAGTCAAACAATGGTAACAGGAGAATACAGAGAAGAATCAGCTGGTAAGGAAAAGGCTGAAGTAAAAGATAGGCAAAACTGAACATTTCAAATTACCAATTTCTAATTCTCTGTCAAATCTTCCAGGCCTTCTAAGTGCAGGATCAACAGTGTCAGGCCGATTAGTTGCAGCCATGACAACAAGCCCGTCACTCCTGCTAATCCCATCCATCAAATTTAACAACGTGGCTACCATTTGTTGAGATAGCTCTTCACCACCATCTTTACGTGCAGGTACAATAGCATCCAACTCATCAATGAAAACCTGCATTTACAGATGATTGTAATTTTCTGGCGAAGCATGTCACAATTCTTAAGTAAACCAAATTCATAATTTTAACTAAATCACAGCTTAAGAGGGAAGCAACTCACCAAAGAAAGCAGAGGTAAAGAACTGTTAAATTGTCTAAAAATAGACTATGAACACCTTTGAGGATTATGCGGCGTACATGACTTAAAATGTTTACATCAATTGGACGCTTTAATACATTAAAATAAGTTTACACTAATCAGTAAGCTAAATGATTTCCAGCCATCATTAAGTTCAGACAAATAACAGGCATGCTCAGACCTGCTCCACTTGTTGTAAAAGCTAAAATCTTCAATTTCAGAATGAAGAGATGACACAAGCCATCAGGATTCATCTGATCTTGGTCAAACGGGATTGGCATACTAATTATTTGTCAGCGAAAGGCTTCACAATTTTCAGTTAAATTCAGTAAATAGCATTCCCGTCTAATTTGCCATGCTACATGCACGACTATAAGGGTAAATATAAAATATAAAATAATTATAACTCTGCATGTTGAAAAAAAGGAAGCAATACCACAAAAAAAAAAAAAGGATTTTCCCCAGGGTATATTGATGTGTTATAGATGTTGGAAGAACAACTTTCCAGGGCTTCAATATCAAGGGCAAAAAGGCTTCACTATCAAGGGCAAAAAAAACATCTTCCCAGGTGGAAGATTGTTGTTCTGAACTATCTCAAAGAAGACAAGCAAAGCTTGTTGATCAGAAGGAATAAACCTACAACTTAGCAAGCATGAAATCCAAATTCACAAGGTTTCCTAATTCAGTTTTGTCTAATCAATAATCAGAACGGTTATCTGAGGCAGCTGGATGTCCTAGTAGTGCAAGGACTATGAAATGAAAAAGGCAGCTTGAGTTCTTTTGATTCTGAAACTATCAGACTATACTATCAATTCTGATAATAATCTGAAACATCAACAAAAATCTTAGACTAGATTATACCCTAAAAGTATTGCAACTATGATAAGTGAGTAATTGTAACCTATCAGAGATAATAACATTTTACTTGTTGTACTCTCAAAGATCAGAAACTTCTCAAGTACAATTAAGTATTTGTCCTCTCTTCTATGTCCCACAATGCCAGATATCATCAGCTAAAACACAATATTTGAGGTAAGCAATCAGGGGAAATCGGTGACGCACTTTTAAACAAGCTACCAAACAAACACAAGCATCCAGTGCACAAGAATATCTTGCCAATCCAAGAAACTAGATTGCCCCAGCATGCATGAATAACAAAGCATGAAATCCACAAAATTCTAGCAGTAATATGGTTCTCTTCGAGACGTTGAGTACTTTATCAAAGCAAAAGTGCACCAAACGGGATGAAGGAAAAAACAAAAAATAAAAGAAAAGGATTCAATTGGCTTAAGTCCGATCAATTTTCCATGTCATCTTTAAAACCAAAACATCATCTCAGCAAGCTGGTCTACTAACCATATAGTGCGCACAAAAGAGGTTACATGTTATACTACCAGCACGAAAGATTTCTTAAGGTTCCAGATAGCCCGAATACGTAAGTAAACAGCAGAGAAAAAATTATCTGTCTTATCTTTGTCTGTCTACTTACATTAGAAGCAGAATCTCTATAAAATAAATAAATAAATAACAGAAAGAGGAACATTGGCAACCTAACAACACCAAGCACAGAATTAAAGGTAGAATCTTATATAAGCAAAACAAACAAGAGGATGAAAATTGATACTTAAGCACCAGTGGAGAATTAAATAGTGATTAGAAAGCTGTTGTTAGGTTCAGGGCTTTCACCACTCACAGCGGTGCAATTTAGTGAATTCTCTGAAGGTAAATTACCATAGCTTGACCACTACGGAGGACTGAAAGAAGCAATAAAAGGTTGCAGAAAAAGAGAGAAGAAATCTAACCACAGCTGGTACAGCTTTGCTAGCTGAATCAAAGACCTCAAGCAATGCTCTTTCACTCTCTCCATAATACTGACTTATGATTTCAGGTCCATTGACAGAAAATAAGTTTACACCAGCCTCATGAGCGCACAACCTAACCAGAGAAGTCTTTCCTGTTCCAGGTGGGCCATGAAGAATCACGCCTTTTGTAGGTCGCAAGCCCAAACTTTAAAAAAGGAATCAGCACAAGTTGAAAGATAGTATTAAACTTACATTTTAATATCAAAGTGCCTGATAGCCAAGTTTATTCAACAAAGTGAAAAGCTGTTATTTAACAATCTCAGATTTTATCAACATCTTAAACTCAATGAAAACTGATTTGCTGCTTCCTCATACAGCCAGTGACACTCTGAATCATGTAACCTCACAACATGAAGAGTTTATATTCTTTCTTTCGTATTTTACTAATTCCCTTAGGATTAACCATAATTCCTCCACCTACACAATGGTAGTTAAAATACATAAAGTTACCAACTCTAAATAATTGTCACCAAAGCATGAATTGAAGAACACAACTAGTAAGGGAATACAAACTCAAAATGTAATGTAGCTTTGTCACTTTTTCCCAAATACCCGCAAAAACACAATACCAAAATGTTCAAAATCTAGATGCTATTCGCCTTAAAGATGGCAACACACATCCTCATCCCATTATGGAAAACTTAAAAAAAAAAAAGAAAAAGTATAAAGGAAAAGCCATATTACACTTGCTCTAGTTAAAGAAGAATCACAGTGTGAATCTTTCACCCTAAAATTGAATGTAAATCCAAAAATGGCAGTCTCACGCTTGAGATGGGAGCTAGCAGATTACATCCTAGAAAAGAAATGTATGCGCTCCAAAAACTGGACAATCACATTCTGCACCACAATGTCATTTTGCCATCTTAGGACCAGAATGGCAAAAAAAGGGAAAAACCTGGGCAAGTAAACAAGGGAGCAGGAAACCCTGCAATGTCCATTTGTCTTTTCTTGTTTTCCTGATAAATAAAATCAGCATAGTGCAATATACTAGAAAAGGGTCACGCAATTCAGAAAGCAAGAAGCGAAGCCGCCGATAGTTTTCAACCCACTATACATGACTGAATAAGTTAAGCAAGCAACTGAAAAAAGAGATAATTAAGACTCACACCGCAACAACTGAAATAGTTTTTGCACAAAAAGTTTATTTCTCTGGTTTCATCAGATGCGCTGAAAACTTTTCATACATATGCTGATAATAGCATAAAATGGCAGCATAAAAATGATTGTACTTGTAATCATCTACAGTTGGCTTACAAGCAATCTAGCCAATGTAAGTCACACGTAGCTCATAATCTAATACATATTTTCGGCTTAAAAACAAAACAGGGAATGTCAGTCCACAATGGCTAGTAAGACAAAATCTAAGAGTCAGATAAGATACTTTAGTTGTCCTTTTCTCTTAAATCCTCACATACAAAAAAAAAAAAAAAAACAGAAAAAATTCACCATACTGTTGCATACTTAGGAGCACAAATGCACATAAATGTCGCAAAAAATACCTTGATAAGTTACACCTGATTGCTGATGTAACAATTATATCTTTCAGAACTCCAAACTCCAGAGTAAGACCTCCCAAATTTGGCAAATCATCCTCCACCTTAGCAGTGAAACTCTGATGTCAACCACATTGAAGATCCTTTTGGCAGAGTTTCTGGTGCAGAATGCCTTGGTAAATGTATATTAACTTTGGTTCCATGATCAACAAAATAGGCATCTATAGTACCATCCACTTGGTCAGCCATTTGAGAGGTCAAGTTGCAATAGCTGTTCTCAGTCAAACTCTTACTTTCTATAGACAAACTATTGACTCCAATACCATGGAAAATGCAAAACCCTGAGAGTGTTGGAATGGCCAAAAGGTTTCCACACAGCAAAAATCAAGAAAATAACCACGAAGTACAGCACGTCTGCAAAAGTTTTCTGACATCATCATCCTCTAAAATATCCTTTTACATCAAATATATCCTCTGACATCTCTTGTAAGCGGGATGAATCTGATCTTGAGTCTTCAATGTTTGGTGTACTGAAGCATCCACTAGTTGGAGGCCTCAGTTTTGATTGAGAAAAATATGGGGTCTTTGGGGATGCAATCTTACTATTTACATCTTGAATATTTGTTCTTTCAGTCGAAAGACTACTATTGAAGGACATACTAGTTGATACGAATTTACTTTGCGATGATACAAAAGATAAATCTAGTTCCGTACTGTTGTGCAATGAAATGCCAAAATCATTATTGCTGTGTATTTTATCAAATTCACCAACACCCATTACCAGTTGATCTTGAACGGGATTAACATACAAAGTCCGGCCTGAGGCAGGACAACCCATGGTGAGGAAAAGGCTTGGAGACAAGCGCACCGCATCCTTCACAAGCTGCAGATAGAACAACATAAAGTCATTTGTAAACTCAAGATTTGCACAAATCACATTGCATGACCATTTTCCACAAATTTTGACATCCAAATGTAATCAATAAAGTGAAGAATACTAGCAAAAATGATTGAAACACGAAAGGAATCAAGATGAAGCAACACGTCCATCAGCAATGAAGATTGTGAAATTAATGATAAACTCATGACAAAGCATTGTGAAAGTAGTGATCCACCATGGTAATGAATATGCCATGTAAAAAAGGTATGGCGCCTGTGATTCAGTTGGATTTGCCATCAGTAACTTAAAGCAGGAAGGGTGGCCAAAAGTCAAACAATTAGATTACTTGCAATTTGATCATAAATCTCTCACAATTTGCAAGTGCCTGGATTATAGCCACAAGGTTAGATTCAGTTGAAGCCCAGATTAGCAAAGTCAGATTTAACTTCTTTAAACAGATATTTTTGGAGTCCCCATAGGCTGCCCTATGAAAGTCCCAATATTGTTTGACGAGCCCCTGACCTGTCTTTACAATTTACTGTGACTTAAGATCTGTTATCATCCAAGCTTAGACCGGGTGATTTCACAATATCTGTAACTAGAATTTTTTAGATTTATCCCAACTTCATAAATCCTCTTATCTTCTCTCTTCCATATGCATAGATGACACGATTACTTCACTTTATGGTGGTTTTATATTTCTTCCCTCCAACGTATTCTTCTGTCTCCAAAGTTAAAGTTGGAAAAAAAGATTGTTTAAGCAAACACATGACTAGGGGAATTTGAGAAATTAACTTGATGCTCCTCTTCCTAATAAACAAATTAGTTAGTTCTCCAAGGCTCTTTTACAGAAATTCTTCATACCTTTGTGAGGAAATCCAATCTATTAAAAATTCAGTGAAGTGAATCCTATGGTTTCCAAAGTTATAAACTTTGCGCTTGCAAAGACCAAAACATTTGTAAGCCAATACAAGTCTTTCGCCATTCTGATATCCATTAAACAGATTCAAAAATACAATTCAGATTATACACAAACAACTCATAGTGCACCATAAGATCTAAATGGTTACTTGATAACAAAGATTTAGGTTGCTCATAAAATTTTTTTCCTTCGCCCAGCTGGACATTTTCAGGGAAAATTCCATGCCAGGGATACCCAAGACACATGCCTCACATGCAGACACTTTTTATCTAAAAAGAACAGTATTTTGCAGGAACGCCAAGTGATAGAAACAATAAATTGGAAGAGACATATAATGTATGTAATTCTTCTGCAAACCTTACTGGAAGGAAAAACAGTTGCAAGAATGAAGTAGCAGCCCACATCATTAGTCAACTTCTTGGTAAAGTCAAACCCGAAATGCTTTGCACATTCATCTGCTAAAGAGCACAAAGGATGGCCACTTGAAAGTTTCCTTGAAGAAGCAAGAGAGACCTGTTAATGCAGTGTTATATGTTGATTACCATGAAAAGATTTTCCAAAAACAACAATTTGAAGAAAAAAATTATGCAAAGTCACAAAGTACTCACAGGAAACAAAAATATTGCAGCATTAGTAAAACAAATGAGATACAACAATCTCAAATGTGTTTACAAATGTGCCTCAGGATGTAAATGGGCCCTAGCATGACTGAGTATCTAATTGTAAATATGCCAAACCCAGGAGGGTAAAAGAGAGAATTCCTTCAATTGTGCTCTGCAATCCTGGTTCGAATTCCCCATTATGACTATTTAAGTGGCATAAATCGATCTGATCTATATAACTGGACAAGACAGAATGTTGAGTTCTGCTTCATCGATCAACCTCTCTTCTCCCAGCCGCAGGTCCAAGAGGAGGAGCAGCAGGAGGAAGCTGATTAAATTCTGTTGTCTCATTACTCATTATTCTCTTATTTGCTTCCGTAAATTACAGTTACATCCTTAACCGAGCAATTAATGTGCTTAATTGCATATTATCCTTTGTATTTACACTTAATGATGACAAATCATTTTACAATTAATATTAATAGCAACAGTGTACACACACTCTTAAGGTGGGTCCCACCACGACACGTGTCTCAACAACAGCAGCCAGCTTTACAGCTGGCATATAGTGCCTCAGCACTGCTTTTCCGTCATTCAAGTTTTGAAGCACTCATTGACACAAGCTATAGCACATGGTTACTTGACCCACAGTTACGTATGACCAATGGCATATTGCCACCTGGCATTACTTTTGCATTGGGCCACCATGCCATTATTGAGAGATTCTAGAGTGGCGTATATTGATGAGTTGTAATGGGTCACACTTTATTAATAAAGTGAATTACATTATGCACGGTGTGCATATACAATACACGTATTTTTCTACGGCACTATTACATAGTGGGATCCATTTCTTCTATCGAACGAGCACTATGCCTGTGCTTCTGTGCTTGAGTTACTCCCAGACAAGTTGTGCTCATCTTCTTCCTCTCTGTCCTTCATCAGCATCTCTTTCACCTCTTCCACAAAGAAAGAGCTCTCCGAACTCCTTGATGATCCTTTCAGGTCCAGCATTAACAGCTACATGCATCCCTATGTAAACAGCAAACTCCATTCCATCTCGCAGCACGACTCTAAAAAATTCCTCATAATCCCTTCTATCTACCATCTCATTCTTATTCTCTTCACCATCCAAGTGCAAAGGCTTTACTTATACAGCAATATCTTCCTGGACACGCACTCTTTAGGTGGGTCCTACCAAGACACGTGTCTCGACAACAGTGGCCACCTTTACAGCTGGCATACAGTGCCTCAGCATTGCTCATCCATCATTCAAATTTTGAAGCATTCATTGCCACTAGTTTTAGTCATAGTGGACATGGCCCACTTGTCCTTGTCGGCCAATGGCTTACTGCCACTTGCCAGTACTTTTGTCGGCCACCATGCCTTGTCGGCACGGTGAGGGACAGGGTCACATAGAATGTGGCCCACAACAGAACACAGCCACAAGTGACATCCCCGCCACGCACTAACTGCATCGCAATCCCTCGCGTCTAATGGCACATGGACGGTTCGCGATAGTGCCATTCAATCGCTCTACCCGCGATCTTGACCTTCCACTTCCATTTTCATCTCATTCATCCAAGTATGCACCCCGAAGCCGCCTTAGTAATATTATATAAGACGCTAGAGGCTAATGCTGGGTTAATATTTAGTATAACCAATATACCCAATATAGGCGACACTTTGTTCTCGCCCTCTTGCTACAGTAAGCACCCATTGCTGCAGCCATCATGCCCAGACCTCCTTCTTCATTTTTCATCAATGCAAAGAACATATTCCTCACCTATCCCAGATACACAGTCACAAAGGAAGAGGCCGTCAATTCTCTCCTGCAAAAACAGTTCCCGATTCCTCTAATCTATATCCTGCTGTCGCAGAAAGCACTGTGAAAGAACACCGATCTCCACCGCTTGTCGTAGTTCTCCCAAGAAGTTCGTAACATCAACCGGATGTTCTTCGACATTTCTCTCTTTCATCCCAACGTACAGGGTGCGAGGAATTCATCCGCGGTTAAGGATTACATCTACAAGTATGGAGATTTCGCAGTAGGTACCTTCCGTCCGATGCACGGGCGCACGAAGCTACCACAATGGCGATGAGGTATATGCCGCTGCACTAGCCTCGGAGGATAAAGGAATAGCTCTGGACATCATCAAGAAGGGCGATTCTCAATCCTTCGTCATACATTATGACCGGATGTCCAGCAATCTCGATAGCATCTTTCCGAATCCATCTGATCCGCACTACAAAGAACTTTCCCAACTTTCGAATGTTCTTACGCCTTTGGCCCAAATGGTAAGAGAATGTATCTGGGCCTGAGAGCAGGCCACATTGGCCCAAGTCCATAATAATTGAAGGCCCAAGTAGAACAGAGAAGACTTGTTGGGGTAGAAGCCTCAATCCACAGGCCCATAACTATTACACGGGCCATATTGACTTGGCCCATCATTCTGATGACGCGTGGTATAACGTCATTAATGACGTCAATCCACAGTTCCTCAAGCATTGGAAGGAGTTCATTGGGGCCTAGTATGACTAGGTATCTAATTGTAAATATGCCAAACCTAAGAGGGTAAAAGGGAGAATTCCTTCAATTGTGCTCTGCAATCCTGGTTCGAATTCCTCCTATTATGACTATTTAAGTGGCATAAATCGATCGGATCTATATAACCGACCGCATTGCATCGCCGAAGTTCTACTTCATCGATCAACCTCTCTTCTCCCACCGCAGTCCAAGTAGGAGAGCAGCAGAGGAAGACATTAAATTCTCATTGTCTCATTACTCATTATTCTCTTATTTGCTTCCGTAAATTACAGTTACATCCTTAATCGAGCAATTAATGTGCTTAATTGCATATTATCCGTTGTATTTGCACTTAATGATGACAAATCATTTTACAATTATTATTAATAGCAACAAGTACACACACATCTCTCACTGGTCCCACCATGACACGCGGTCTCAATATCAGCAGCTTTTACAAATGCATATAGTGCCACAAAGACAAGCTGCTCACATTCAAGTTTTGAAGCACCTATTGACACAAGCTATAGCACATGGTTACGGACCCACAAGCATGCAACCAATGGCATATTGCCACCTGGCATTACTTTTGCATTGGGCCACCATGCCATTATTGAGAGATTCGCTAGGAGTGGCGTATATTGATGAGTTGTAATGGGTCACACTTTATTAATAAAGTGAATTACATTATGCACGGTGTGCATATACAATACACGTATTTTTCTACGGCACTATTACATAGTGGGATCCATTTCTTCTATTGAACGAGCACTATGCCTGTGCTTCTGTGCTTGAGTTACTCCCAGACAAGTTGTGCTCATCTTCTTCCTCTCTGTCCTTTATCAGCATCTCTTTCACCTCTTCCACAGCACGAAAGAGCTCTCCGAACTCCTTGATGAACCTTCTTCCTACCCAAAGACTAATGCCTACATGTATCCCTATAAACAAAGAAGCTCCATTCCATATCGCAGCACGACTCTAAAAAATTCCTCGTAATCCCTTCTATCTGCCATCTCATTCTTATTCTCTTCACCATCGAAGTGCAAAGGCTTTACTTATACAGCAATATCTTCCTGGACACGCGACTTTAGGTGGTCCTACCTGCATTCAGCCTCAACAAGCCACCTTTACAGCTGGCATACAGTGCCTCAACATTGCTCATCCATCATTCAAATTTTGAAGCATTCATTGCCTCCAGTTTTAGTCATAGTGGACATGGCCCACTTGTCCTTGTCGGCCAATAGCTTACTGCCACCTGCCAGTACTTTTGTCGGCCACCATGGCTTGTCGACATGGTGAGGGTCACATAGAATGTGGCTACAATGTAACATAGCCACAACCTGCATCCGCCATCGCACTAATCAGATCGCAACCCCGTAGCCTAATGGCACTGGACGGCTCATAGTAAAGCCATCCACCGCTTCACTGCGCATCTTGACCTTCCACTTCCCACTTTTCGCCTCATCGACGAGGCATGACCCCGGAATGGCCTTAGAAATATTATATAAGACGCTCAGGAGGCCACGTGGGGGATACTATTTAGTATACCCAGTATACCCAATATAGGCGATACTTTGTTCTCGCCCTCTTGCTACAGTAAGCACCCAATGCTGCAGTCATCATGCCCAGACCTCCTTCTTCATTTTTCATCAATGCAAAGAACATATTCTCACCCATCCTGCATACACAAAGGAAGAGGTCACAATTCTCTCCCCAAAAACCAGCTCCCGATTCCTCTAATCTATATCCTCAGCAGAAAGCACTGTGAAGGAACACCGTGATTCCACCGCTTGTCAGTTCTCCCAAGTTCGTGAACGATGAACCAGATGTTCTTCGACATTTCTCTCTTTCATCCCAACGTACAGGGTGCGAGGAATTCATCCGCGGTTAAGGATTACATCTACAAGTATGGAGATTTCGCAGAGTAGGGTACCTTCCGGTCCGATGGACGAAGCAGACGAGCTACCGACAATGGCGATGAGGTATATGCCGCTGCACTAGCCTCGGAGGATAAAGGAATAGCTCTGGACATCATCAAGAAGGGCGATTCTCAATCCTTCGTCATACATTATGACCGGATGTCCAGCAATCTCGATAGCATCTTTCCGAATCCATCTGATCCGTACCACAGCAACTTTCCCAATTTTCAGAATGTTCCACAGTCTTTGGCCCAGTGGGCCGAAGAGAATGTATCTGGGCCTGAGAGCGGGCCACATTGGCCCAAGTCTATAATAATTGAAGGCCCAAGTAGAACAGAAAAGACTTGTTGGGATAGAAGCCTCAATCTACAGGCCCATAAATATTAGATCGCCATATTGACTTGGCATCATTCACGACGATGGTATAACGTCATTAATGACGTCAATCCAGAGTTCCTCAAGCATTGGAAGGAATTCATTGGGGCCCAGCATGACTAGGTATCTAATTGTTAATATGCCAAACCTAAGAGGGTAAAAGGGGGAATTCCTTCAATTGTGCTCGGCAATCCTGGTTCGAATTCCTCCTATTATGACTATTTAAGTGGCATAAATCGATCGGATCTATATAACCGACCGCATAATGTCGAAGTTCTCTTCATCGATCTACATCTCTTCGCGCATGGTCTAAGAGAGGAGTGCAGATAAGTCGATAAATTCTGTTGTCTCATTACTCATTATTCTCTTATTTGCTTGAAATTACGCTACATATCCTTAACCGAACAATTAATGTGCTTAATTGCATACTATCCTTTGTATTTACACTTAATGATGATAAATCATTTTACAATTAATATTAATAGCAACAGTGTACACACACTCTTAAGGTGGGTCCCACCACGACACGCGGTTCAATAATGTCAAAAGCCGCCTTTTATAGTCAGTATATAGTGCCTCAAGACCGCTCATTATTCAAGTTTTGAAGCACTCATTGACACAAGCTATAGCACATGGTTACTTGACCCACAGTTACGTATGACCAATGGCATATTGCCACCTGGCATTACATTTGCATTGGGCCACCATGCCATTATTGAGCGATTCGCTGTGAGTGGCGTATATTGATGAGTTGTAATGGGTCACACTTTATTAATAAAGTGAATTACATCATGCACGGTGTGCATATACAATACACGTATTTTTCTACGGCACTATTACATAGTGGGATTCATTTCTTCATCGAACAGCACTATGCCTGCTTCGGTTTGAGTTACTCCCGCATAAGTTGTGTGTTCGCTTTCTTCCTCTCCTTCATCAGCATCTCTTTCACCTCTTCCACAGCACGGAAGAGCTCTCCGAACTCCTTGATGAACCTTTAAGGTCCAGCACTAACAGCTACATGCATCCCTATGTAAACAGCAAGCTCCATTCCATCTCGCAGCACGACTCTAAAGAATTCCTCGTAATCCCATCTATCTGCCATCTCATTCTTATTCTCTTCACCATCCAAGTGCAAAGCCTTTACTTATACAGTAATATCTTCCTGGACACGCACACTTTTGGGGGGTCCTACCAAGACAAGTGTCTCGACAACTGTGGCCACCTTTACAAATGGGTGCATACAAGGCTCCAAAGATTGCTCATCCATCATTCAAATTTTGAAGCATTCATTGCCACCAATTTTAGTCATAGTGGACATGGCCCACTTGTCCTTGTCGGCCAATGGCTTTCACACCGCCAAAGATTTTGTTGGCCACCATGGTTTTCGGTTTGGCGAGAGACGGTCACATAGAATGTGGCCCACAACAGAACACAGCCACAAGTGACATCCTGCCACGTGCACTAATCCAGCATACAACCCTTCGTTTCAATGGCATCGCGGACGGCTCAGACATTGGGTTATTCAATCTCGCTTCTACGGGCAGATCTTGACCTTCCACTTCCCACTTTTCATCTCATCCATCCACGTATGACCCCGGAAGGCCTTAGTAATATTATATGGACGCCAGAGGCCACGCTAGTTACTATATAGTATGCCCAATATACCCAATATAGGCGATACTTTGTTCTCACCCTCTTGCTACAGTAAGCACCCAATGCTGCGTCATCATGCCCAGACCTCCTTCTTCATTTTTCATCAATGCAAAGCAACATATTCTCACCTATCCTAGATACACACAAAGCCTGGAAGAGGTCACAATTCTCTGTAAACAGCTCTCGATTCCTTCTCTCATCTCACGCAGAAAGCAGATCAACACCGATCTCCACTTCTGTCTGTAGTTTTCCCAAGAAGTTCGTAACGACGAACCAGATGTTCTTCGACCTTTCTCTCTTTCATCCCAACATACAGGGTGCGAGGAATTCATCCGCGGCCAGGGATTACATCTCCAAGTATGGAGATTTCACAGTGGGACCATCCGTCCCATTGACTAAGCACGAGCTACCACAACGGGATGGAGGATATGTCGCCGCACTAGCTCCTCGTGAGGATAAAGGAATAGCTCTGGACATCATCAAGAAGGCCGATTCTCAATCCTTCGTCATACATTATGACCGGATGTCCAGCAATCTCGATAGCATCTCTTCCTCAATCCATCCATCCGTACCTATAGCAACTTTCCCACTTTCGTAATGTTCCACGCCTTTGGCCCACAAAAGAGAATGTATCTGGGCCTGAGAGCAGGCCACATTGGCCCAAGTCCATAATAATTGAAGGCCCAAGTAGAACAGAGAAGACTTGTTGGGATAGAAGCCTCAATCTACAGGCCCATAAATATTACACTGGCCATATTGACTTGGCCCATCATTCTGATGACGCGTGGTATAACGTCATTAATGACGTCAATCCAGAGTTCCTCAAGCATTGGAAGGAGTTCATTGGGGCCCAGCATGACTAGGTATCTAATTGTTAATATGCCAAACCTAAGAGGGTAAAAGGGGGAATTCCTTCAATTGTGCTCGCAACTCGGGTTCAATTCCTCCTATTAATGACTATTTAAGTGGCATAAATCGACGGATCTATATAACCGACCGTATTGTAATCGAAGTTCTCGCTTTCATCGATCTACATCTCTTCTCGCAGCCGCGGGTCTAAGAGGAGGAGCAGCAGGAGGAAGCTGATTAAATTCTGTTGTCTCATTACTCATTATTCTCTTATTTGCTTCCGTAAATTACAGTTACATCCTTAACCGAACAATTAATGTGCTTAATTGCATACTATCCTTTGTATTTACACTTAATGATGATAAATCATTTTACAATTAATATTAATAGCAACAGTGTACACACACTCTTAAGGTGGGTCCCACCATGCACACGCGTTCTAATCAAAAGCTGCCTTATAGTCGTATATAAGTGCTCTCAAGATCGCTCCGTCATTCAAGTTTTGAAGCACTCATTGACACAAGCTATAGCACATGGTTACTTGACCCACAAGCATTGATCACCAATGGTATATTGCCACCGGCATTACATTTGCATTGGGCCACCATGCCATTATTGAGAGATTCGCTGTGAGTTGTAATGGGTCACACTTTATTAATAAAGTGAATTACATTATGCACGGTGTGCATATACAATACACGATTTTTCTACGGCACTATTACAAAGTGGGATCCATTTCTTCTATCTAACAGCACTATGCTCGTGCTTCAGGTTTGAGTTACTCTGCATGTTTCGTTTCTTCCCTCGTCTCGCGATCTCTTTCACCTCCTTCCACAAAGACGTAAGAGCTCTCCGAACTCCTTGATGAACCTTTCAAGTTCAAGAAGAATGTTTTACATGTGCATCCCTATGTAAACAAAGAACTCCATTCCATCTCGCAAAGACGCACTCTAAAAAAATTCCTCGTAATCCCATCTGCGCGCTTATCTCATTCTTATTCTCTTCGCCATCCAAGTGTTTTACTTATACAAAGAATATCTTTCCCTCGGACACGCGACTCTTAGGTGGTCCTACCAAGATACGTGTCTCGACAACAAGGTTACCTTTACAAATTGCATACAAGGCCTCAAAGATTGCCATCCATCATTCAAATTTTGAAGCATCTATTGCCACCATTTTAGTCATAGTGGACATGGCTCACTTGTCCAGGGGTTAATGGCTTACATTCACCGCCAAGCATTTCTTTTGTCGGCCACCATGGCTTGTCGGCATGGTGAGGGACAGGGTCACATAGAATGTGGCCCACAACAGAACACAGCCACAAGTGGCATCCTGCCACGTGTACTAATCAGACAGAACTCCTCGTGCCTAATGGCACGGATTGGGACGTGCATAGCTGGGCCATTCACCGCTTCTATGGAAGATCTTGACCTTCCACTTCCCACTTTTCAATCTCATCCATCCACGTGGCGACCACGAGCGTCTTAGTAATATTATATGGGACGCTCAGGAGGCCACGTGGGGGTTACTATTTAGTATGCCCAATATACCCAATATAGGCGATACTTTGTTCTCGCCCTCTTGCTACAGTAAGCACCCAATGCTGCAGTCATCATGCCCAGACCTCCTTCTTTATTTTTCATCAATGCAAAGAACATATTGCTCACCTATCCTAGATACACACGCAAAAAGGATTGAGGCCACAATTCTCTCCATGTAAACGCTCGATTCCTCGATCTACATCCGTGACACGCAGAAGTACGCACAAGGACTAACACCGTGATCTCCACTTCTTGCTGTAGTTTTCCGGCAAGTTGAAAACGACGAACCAGATGTTCTTCGACATTTCTCTCTTTCATCCCAACATACAGGGTGCGAGGAATTCATCCGCGGTTAGGGATTACATCGCCAAGTATGGAGATTTCGCAGAGTAGGAGACCTTCTGGTCCGATGGACGAAGCAGACGAGCTACCGACAATGGGGTTGAGGTATATGCCGCTGCACTAGCCTCAGAGGATTAAGGAATAGCTCTGGACATCATCAAGAATGGCAATTCTCAATCCTTCGTCAAACATTATGACCGGATATCCAGCAATCTCGATAGCATCTTTCCGAATCCATCTGATCCGCACTCACAAAGAACTTTCCCACTTCCTTAATAGTTCCTACGCCTTGGTCCATGCCAAAGAGAATGTATCTGGGCCTGAGAGCAGGCCACATAGGCCCATGTCCATAATAATTGAAAGCCCAAGTAGAACAGAGAAGACTTGTTGGGGTAGAAGCCTCAATCCACAGGCCCATTACTATTACACGGGGCATATTGACTTGGCCCATCATTCTGATAACGCGTGATATAACGTCATTAATGACGTCAATCCACATTTCCTCAAGCATTGGAAGAAGTTCATTGGGGCCTAGTATGACTAGGTATCTAATTATAAATATGCCAAACCTAAGAGGGTAAAAGGGAGAATTCCTTCAATTGTACCTCAATCCGGTTCAACTCCATTATACCTATTTAAGTGGCATAAATCGATCGGATCTATATAACTAGACCGTATTGCATGCCGAATTTCGTTCATCGATCAACCTCTCTTCTCGCAACCGCAGGTTCAAGAGGAGGAGCGTGGAGGATAAGCCGATTAAATTGCTTGTCTCATTACTCATTATTCTCTTATTTGCTCAGAAATTACGCCAAATTTACATCCTTAATCGAGCAATTAATGTGCTTATTTACATATTATCCTTTGTATTTACACTTAATGATGATAAATCATTCTACAATTAATATTAAAAGCAACAGCAAATAATACTAATTCTTGCTGGGTCCCACTAATGACAAGTTGTCTCAACAATAGTAGCCAGCTTTACAAGAAGCATGTAAAAGGCTCTCAAGACCGCTCACATTCAAGTTTTGAAGCACCCTCATTGACACAAGCTATAAAGCACATGGTTACTTGACCCACATAGACAGACAGTTAATGGTATATTGGTAACTGATTACTTTTGCATTGGGCCACCATGCCATTATTGAGAGATAGTCATTGAGCATGATATTGATGAGTTGTAATGGGTCACACTTTATTAATAAAGTGAATTACATTATGCACGGTGTGCATATATAATACACGTATTTTTCTAACAATGCACTATTACATGGGTCCATTTCTTTCTATCGAATGAGCACTATGCTCAGAAAGCGTGTTTGAGTTACTCCTGCAAGTTGTGTTTCGTTTCTTCCTCTCTCTGTCCTTCATCAAGATCTCTTTCACCTCTTCCACAAAGACAAGAGTTTCCTCAACTCCTTGATGAACCTTTCGTGTCCAAAGAAGAATGCAACTACATGCATCCCTATGTAAACAGCAAGCTCCATTCCATCTCGCAGCACGACTCTAAAAAATTCCTCGTAATCCCATCCTCACCGCATCTCTCATTCTTATTCTCTCGCCATCCAAGTGCAAAGGTTTTATCGATACAAAGAATATCTTCCCCGACACGCACTCTTTAGCGGGTCCTACTAAGACATGTGTTCGACAACAAGTACACCTTTAAATGCCACCGTATACAAAGGCTTCTCGTATTGCTCATCCATCATTCAAATTTTGAAGCATTCATTGCCACTAGCTTTAGTCATAGTGGACATGGCCCACTTGTCCTTGTCGGCCAATGGCTTTACCACACCGCCAGCATATTGTCGGCCCCCATTTTGATGCTCAATGCAGGGACAGGGTCACATAGAGTGTGGCACACAATGTATCGACAAATGCCACAAGTGGTATCCCCGCCACGTGTACTAATCAGATCGTAACCCCCGCGGCCTAATGGCACGTGGGACGGGGGGCCCGCATAGTGGGCCATTCAATCTACTCTATGGGCAGATCTTGACCTTCCACTTCCCATTTTTCAATCTCATTCATCCATCATGATACCCCGAAATGCCTTAGTAATATTATATAAGCACGCCGAGGCCGTTATGCAAGTACTATTTAGTATACCCAATATGCCCAATATAGGCGATACTTTGTTCTCACCCTCTTGCTACAGTAAGCACCCATTGCTGCAGTCATCATGCCCAGACCTCCTTCTTCATTTTTCTTCAATGCAAACAACATATTCCTCACCCGTCTTAGATAAAACAGCCGAAGAGGCCTCAATTAACTCCCTGCGTAAAAAGCTCCCATTCCATGGATCTACATCCGCTTTACGCGTAACATCACCGTGACTGAAAGACCGCATCTCCAATCGCTGTCGAAGTTCTACACGGTAAGTTCAGAACGACTGAACCAAATGTTCTTCTTACATTTTCTCTTTCATCCCAACGCATGTGGTGCAGGAATTCATCCCATGGTTAGGATTACATCTCCTGGTATGGAGATTTCATAGATGGACCTCTCGTCCAATGGACGGGCGACGAAGCCAATGGGATGAGGATATGTCACCGTGACTAGCCTGAGGATAAAGGAATAGCTCCGACATCATCAAGAAGCGTATTCTCAATCCTTCACATGCCATACATTGCGACCGATGTCCAGAATTCGATAGCATCTTCCGAATCCATCTCATCCGTAATTCATAGCAACTTTCCCACTTTCGTAATGTTCCATAGCCTTTGGCCCAAATGTCAAAGAGAATGTATCTGCCCCGAGAGGGCCACATTGGCCCAAGTCCATACAATTGAAGGCCCAAGTAGAAAGAAACGGAAAGACTTGTCAGCTAGGATAAGCCTCCACCCATGCCCATAAATATTACTAATCGCCATATTGACTTGGTTCATCACTCCATGACGCTATGGTACAACGGCCATTAATGACGCCAATCCACGCCTCAAGCTAAAGGAGTTCATTGGGCTCGCATGACTAGGTATCTAATTGTAAATATGCTAAATCCAAGAGGATAAAAATAGGAATTCCCTTCAATCGTCGTGTTTTGCAATCCCGTCCAAATTCTCCTATTATGACTATTTAAGCGGATGTATCGATCCATCTATATAATTGATCGCATGTAATGTCGAAGTTCTACTTCATCGACAACCTCTTCTCGCAACCGCAGTTCGGGAGTTCGATGAGCAAAGCTAGGATAAGTCATTAAATTCGCGTTGTCTCATTACTCATTATTCTCTTTATTTGCTTCAGAAATTACGCCTACATCCTTAATCGAGCAATTAATGTGCTTTATTTACATATTATCCTTTGCATTTACACTTAATGATGATAAATCATTCTACAATTAATATTAAAGCAATGCAAGGTAATACACACTTTTAACGCGGTCCCACCCATGCATACACTTGTCTCAACATTAGTAGCCGCTTTACAAACTGCATACAAGTAGTGCTTTTCCCAAGCATCGCTCATCATTCAAGTTTTGAGGCACCTTATTGACACAAGCTATAGCACATGGTTACCCAATCTGTACTGCATAACCAATTATGCATTGCCACCCGCATTTACTTTTGTATCGGGCTCATGCCATTATTGAGAGATTCGTTGGGAGTGGCGTATATTGATGAGTTGTAATGGGTCACACTTTATTAATAGTGAATTACATTATGCACGGCGTGTATATATATACACGATGATTTTTCTACCTGCACTATTACATAGTGGGGTCCATTTCTTCTATCGAATGAGCACTATGCCCTGCGGTTTGCTTGAGTTACCCCTGCAAAGTTGTGCTTCGCTCTTCCTTCTCGCCTTCGCTTCACAAAGATTCTTTCACCTCTTCCACAACATTGTAAGAGCTCTCCAACTCCTTGATGAACCTCAAAGTCCAAAGAAGAACTACATGCATCCCTATGTAAACAGCAAGCTCCATTCCATCTCGCAGCACGACTCTAAAAAATTCCTCGTAATCCCATCTGTCTGCCATCTCATTCTTATTCTCTTCGCCATCCAAGTGCAAAGGCTTTACTTATACAGCAATATCTTCCTGGACACGCGACTTTAGGTGGTCCTACTAAGACACGCGGTTCGACAACAAGTACACCTTTACAAATTGGCATATACAAAGGCGTTCTCGCAAGATTGCCTCATCCATCATTCAAATTTTGAAGCATCTATTGCCACTAGTTTTAGTCATAAGTGACATGGCCCACTTGTCCTTGTCGGGCTTGCGGCCATCACACCGCTAGTACTTTTGTCGGCCACCATGTATTTGTCGGCATGGCGAGGGATGTGGTCACATAGAGGTGTGGTACTACAACAACAGCAGCCTACAAGTGGTATCCCCGCCACGTACTAATCAGATCGAACCCTCGCCTAATGGCTCACTGGGACGGGGTCTGCATAAGGCGTTCATCACCTACCCGGCGTATCTTTGACCTTCCACTTCCGCTTTTTTCATTCCATCCACGCATGCACCCGAAGCGCCTTAGTAATATTCATATAAGACGTCAGAAGCCAATGCTAGTTACTATTTAGTATACCCAATATGCCCAATATAGGCGATACTTTGTTCTCACCCTCTTGCTACAGTAAACACCCATTGCTGCAGTCATCATGCCCAGACCTCCTTCTTCATTTTTCTTCAATGCAAACAACATATTCCTCACCCGTCTTAGATACACAAATACAAGGAAGAGGCTCTCACTAATCTCCGCAGTAAACAGCCTCGACCCATCGATCTACATCATCCGTCGCGTAACATCACCGATCGGCACGATTTGCACGGCTTATTATAGTTCTCCAAAGAAAGTTCGAACGAAGAACCAAATGTTCTTCGACATTTCTCTTCTATCCCAACGCATTGCGGCGCCAGGAATTCATCCACTGGTTGATTACATCTCCAAGTATGGAGATTTTGGTGAATGGGACCTTCGTCCAATGGACGGGCGCACGAAGCACCATTAAACGGGATGAGGTATATGCCGCTGCACTAGCCTCAGAGGATAAAGGAATAGCTCTGGACATCATCAAGAAGGGCGATCCTCAATCCTTCGTCATACATTATGACCGGATGTCCAGCAATCTCGATCGCATCTTTCCGAATCCATCTGATCCGTACCATAGCAACTTTCCCAATTTTCAGAATGTTCCACAGTGTTTGTCCCAATGGGCCAAAGAGATGTATGAGAGGCCCGTGAACACATAGGCCCAAGTCCATACAATTGAAGGCCCAAGTAGAAATCGTAGAAGACTTTGTTGGGGTAGAAGCTCCCCAACCACACGTGCCCATAACATTACACGCCATATTGACTGGCTCCATCATTCGATGACGCTGGTATGACGGCCATTAATGACGCCAATCCACGCCTCCTCAAGCTACAAGGAGTTCATTCAGCTCGAGACTAGGTATCTAATTGTAAATATGCCAAATCCAAGAGGATAAAATAGGGAATTCCTTCAATCGTGCTTTGCAATCCTGGTCCAAATTTCTCCTATTATGACTATTTAAGCGGCATAGATCGATCCGATCTATATAATTGGATCAGACAGAATGCTGAGTTCTACTTCATCGATCAACCTCTCTTCTCGCAGCCGCAGGTTCAAGAGGAGGAGCAGCAGGAGGAAGCTGATTAAATTCTGTTGTCTCATTACTCATTATTCTCTTATTTGCTTCCGTAAATTACAGCTACATCCTTAATCGAGCAATTAATGTGCTTATTTACATATTATCCTTTGTATTTACACTTAATGATGATAAATCATTCTACAATTAATATTAAAAGCAACAAGTTGTAATACACACTTTAACGTGGGTCCCACCACTAATTCTTGTCTCAATAATGGTAGCTGCCTTACACTGCATACAAGCACCGCATCGCTTCGTCATTCAACTTTTGAAGCACCTCATTGACACAAGCCATATAAGTACATGGTTACCCGACCCATCGTTATTGCATAAACCAATGGTATCACACCGCATTACTTTGATGGGCCACCATGCCATTATTGAGAGATTCACTAGGAGTGGCGTATATTGATGAGCTGTAATGGGTCCCACTTTATTAATAAAGTGAATTACATTATGCACGTATGGTATATACAATACACGATTTTCTATGGCACTCATTACATAGTGGGGTTGGTCCATTTCTTCTATCAACAAGCACTATGCTGCCTGCGTGCTTCGTAAGTTTACTCCCAGAGCATTTGTGCCGCGTGTTTCATCTTCTTTCTCTCTGTCCTTCATCAGCATCTCTTTCACCTCATCCACAAGACTAAGAGCTTCTCCCGAAGCCCTGACCTTTCAGTCCCAGACTAATAGCTGCATTCATCCCCATGTAAACAACAAACTCCATTCCATCTCACAGCACGATTCTAAAAAATCCCTAGTAATCCCTTCTATCTCAAGCCACAAGCATATTATGAGACACGTGTTGAGGTGGACCCACTTAAGAGTGTGTACACCCTGCTATTAATATTAATTGTAGAATGATTTATCATCATTAAGTGTAAATACAAAGGATAATATGCAATTAAGCACATTAATTACTTGATTAAGGATGTAATGTAATTTGCGGAAGCAAATAAGAGAATAATGAGTAATGAGACAACAGTAATTTAACTTCCTCGCCGTGCTTCCTCCTCTTGACCCGCTGGCCATGGTAGTAGAGAGTATGATCGACGGAAGCAGTAACTCAAAGATTCTATCTCTGTCCGCCATATAGATCGAATCGATCTATGCCACTTAAATAGTCATAATAGGAGGAATTCGGACCAGGATTGCAGAGCACGATTGAAGGAATTCTCCCTTTTACCCTCCCCGAAGCTTGGCATACTTACACTAGATACCTGGGCCATGCCGGGCCCCAATAACTCCTTCCAATGCTTCGAGAACCGTGGATTGACGCTATCAATGATCGGTCCACACGTCCCACCTCATCATGTGCATGTCACTGTCGCAAGCCCGTTCATCAATATCTAAAATTGGACCAAGCCCAAAACTTATGGACTCGACAATGATCCGACCTGTGCCCATCCGTGATAGTAAGTGGGTCTTAATAGTACAAGGTTACTAGGATGTTCATAGAGTAATCAGCTGTGTTATGGCCCAATCAATATCAACAAGCATGTCAGCTTCTCGTGCCCAAGAAAATCAGGCCTTCAAATAAAAAGTCTCTAATAGTCTTAGAGGCCCATTGGGTCTAATAATGGCCAAGGCCCAATTGAATTTGTACTTTCACAGCATTCAAGGCTATCAAATATTGTAAGGCTCAAAGACCTAAGAGTGTGAATTAGGTTGATTAAGAACCAATCAAATAATGCCCCTTTTCAAATTCTTAATCACAACTTTTACACAAATAATATGTCAAGCAAATAGACAATCAAGATCGAAATGTATGATGATATTTCAATCAAAGAGTTCAAAAAGAAGATTGAAAAAGAAAGTTGCAGATTTAGAAAGCAAACTAAACTTCTTCAAAGCTCCACTTGAGCTTGAAGAAAATTCCTCAAATAAAGCTTCTACGCAAATTGATGAGATCTGATCAACCTTGTGTACAATAGAAGGATCACTTTCCCTGCCCCAAGCTCCACTAGTCAAATTAGGAAGTTTTACACTCTTTACGTAAAACCCTCACAAAGCTGGCTACACAAATGATCAACCTCACCTCACAATTGAAAGCTTGTCAATGTACTCACACTTACCCCCCAAGACTAACACACTTACCAAAAAAGAGTATTTTTCTAGCTAAAATCACTCTTAAGAACTTGTTATCCAAGTGTACCGCTAGTTGTATTTTTTATTTTCGACAAGGCATGTATTTATAGGGAGGCCAAAAAAGTGCCTTGGAATTGAGGTCAGCCGAATGAGGGAAGCAGAAGAGTCTAACTAGCCGTTGGAGCTTACTGCTGACGTCCAGACTCATTTAGGCGTCCATGCTAACACTATAACACATCCGATAGGTCGCTTTCGATCTTTATCTGACGGAGATGGATATTTCTGCGTCGATGGGCTTTCGTACCGCGACGGTGAGCTTCGAGAAAATCTTCATGAAAATGATCGGATGGCCGATACATGTTTTTTCAAATCACAGTTTTTCTCCCCCTTTTTGTCATCACATATGAACTCTTCAACACAAAATGTGCTAAACAAACAATGACATCTTCAATACCAAATGTGCTTGTAATAATATACCATTTGCAACTTGCCAAGTCAAAAGAAACAAGAACAACAACAACCAAGTCCGAATCCAACAACAATAACCAGAGTGAATTCCATTATTTCAATCGAATCCACTGATATAATGCGGATTCAATCGAACAACATTCAACAATGTAATCACATTTGAATCCTGATAGCGAGCCGGCATCACATTCCAAAGCTTATTCAATGGCATCTACCATCACCAATCCAATCAAGCACAATTAAACAAGAGACATTACCAAGATATCACAACCTCAACACATAGTATGAAAGGAAGTCAAATTCATTGTCATTAACTACAAATAAAGTCAACAAAACTACTGAAGTACTGATTCCCCAAGAGAATTACAAAAGAAAGCAGTGAAATAGTTTAATACACTTTTATCATTAGCAAAAGAGAACAAGAAGAAATTTGTGCATTCTAAT
Source organism: Gardenia jasminoides (assembly GCA_013103745.1). Taxonomy (NCBI): domain Eukaryota; kingdom Viridiplantae; phylum Streptophyta; class Magnoliopsida; order Gentianales; family Rubiaceae; genus Gardenia; species Gardenia jasminoides. Next base: position 17,250,574 of record CM023098.1, on the reverse strand, counting down.
AGTGAAGTGCAGATGCATCTTAGAGTGCTTAAAGTGTAAATGTGGATCTTGTTCCGTTGATCTCGATAAGCGGTAGGTTGAATCATCCTCTTCTTGGTCCTTCTTCACCATCTTCCTCCTCTCTTCCCCATCCACGACAACCGGTTCTTTCCTTTTTTCGATGATGAGGGATCAATGCTCGTGGGGTTGATGATTCAATCACCTCTTGGGCCTCCAATGTAGGATCGCCAGGTGGCTCTTTGGCAAGAAGGATTTTCATCCAAGGAGAAGGAAATAAGATTTCTTTGTCAAGAAAATCAGATTTTGGTCGATGTCATGGTTGCACATAAGACCATGTTCAGGAGAAGAACATGACTCTTGAGCTTATTTAGCGCTTCATGACTTCGCATTGAGAAGAAATTCTAGATACTAACTTCCTAGGATGAATAGATGGACCTGAGTGAACCTGAGTTCTGGGTGATACTCAGGAGACACAGGAGTATCATGTGTTTTTTTTAGAACGCGACTCGACAGATGGTGCACCAAGCACTATCAAAGAATTTCAAATTCTTTCTTTCAAAATATGATTTTGAAAATACAGAAGTGATTGAGTCCTTAGGACAAACACCACTTATAGGAACTTTAAAATGTTCAAAAATGGTGGTTAAAAACTTGCCATAGGATAGTTTCCTTCTTGTATCGCTGCATAGTTTCATCTAAATTTGCACATGACAAAACCAAATCAATCCTAATTTTCTCAACAAAACAATAAAAACAGATACAATTCCTCGCTTTTTTATTTGCATCCGTCTGGTGACCATCGGTTGGAACAAGCATTTGAAATAATTGAAAAAGTGATCAGATTTTTTGGACTCAAATCTTCCAACTTAGCATCCATAGGGGTTTGAAAAGGGGATTGAAAGTATGTTATTAACTTTTCAGCATTGAAATGGTTTATGCTAGTCAGATTTTCCTCATGAGAAAAGAAGTTTGCAATCTTGCTTTTGCAACCAAACTCAATGGTAGTTTTCAAGATTTCATTAACCACATCAGAGTCAAATACTAAATCAACACCATTGACACGAGATTTCAGTTCATCACGAGAATCACCCTTCCTAAAGTTAGCAAAGAACTAATACATCATATCAGGATAATAGATGTTTGGCATAACAATGATATGAGACCATTTTTGGAATGCAAATAGCCTAAGGACTGACTAGATCGATTTTCTTAAACTCAGACGGGTCAATAGACCTTTGAATAATGAAACCTTTTTGAAAGAATAGAGAATATCTAGATTCAGCTTCAGAATCAATAAACTTGGGCAGAGGAATGGGTTCTGTGATAACCTGAGGATTGGCTTGAGTAGGCTGAGCTTGTTGGGCAGTTGCAGAGCCACGTTTGGTCTTTAATGAGGTCCGTTTAGCCTTAGGAGCAGGAGTATCTTCATCTCTCAGTGTCCTCTTGTGTCCGGCAGATGATGAAGCTCCATGAGTGCGCACCATTCTTGCTTATGTGTGTGATATGAGTGATGATAAGGTGTCTATGTGAGATGCAGAGAGATGACCTAGCAAGCTAGGCGATAATGTATCGGTTTTGCAATCTAGAAGTAGGAGAAAAGAGAGCTTAGGGTTTTGGATGGGATTTGGGAGTGAAAAGAAGAGTGTTTTATAGGGAGGAAGATTGATGAAATTTTGACCGCAATAGATGAGTGATGAAGTCTGAAATTTCAATTTTGAGAAATGGTGAAAATTCAGTTTGGAATTTGGAGTTTTGAATTTGGGTAGTTGGGAAGGTGCGTCCGAATTAATTGTGTTTGACTGATGGAAATGAAATGAAGTGACCTGATGCAGTGTGACTGTTTGAGTGTCGGACGTCCGAACGTCGTTAGGCGTTCGATATATCCGTCCGATAGCATTTTTTGGAAAAAGACCAAAAACACTATCGGACATCCGTTGATCAGGGTCGGATGTCCGATAAGTTTCGACCAGAAAAGCTTAAGGTTCCTTTTTAAGCTTTTCTAAGATGCCCAATTTTGAACGAAAATATACAAATTGTTCTAAGGGCAGTACTTTTGTTGAAATGTCAGCAATTTGGTCATTTGAACAAACATAATTTACACAAATTTCACCTTTTTGAACAAGATCACGAATGAAATGATGCTTAATGTCTATGTGTTTTGTCCTAGAATGTTGAATGGGATTTTTTGTCAAATTTATTGCACTAGTATTATCACAAAATATAGGCATATTATCATATGTCAAACCAAAATCATTCAAGGTATGTTTCATCCATAGTAATTGAGCACAACATGCACTAGCGGCAACATATTTCGCTTCGGTTGTTGACAAGGAAAGAGCATTTTGTTTCTTACTAAACCAAGAGACTAAGCAATTTCCAAGAAAATGACAAGAACCACTAGTACTTTTTCTATCAATCCTACAACCACCAAAATCAGCATCCGTATATCCACATAAGGCAAATTCATGACATTTAAAGTACCAAAGACCAAAATTTATAATTCCTTTTAGATAACGAAAAATTCTTTTAACGGCATTCAAATGAGATTCTTTTGGACAAGATTGAAAACGAGCATATAAGCATACAGCAAACATGATATCCGGTCTACTTGCGGTTAAATAAAGAAGGCTTCCGATCATACCTCTATACTTTTTCTCAATACTAGTACCTTCTTCATCCTTTTCAAGTTTGGTAGACGTACACATCGGTGTTCCTACTTGCTTTGAATCTTCCATGCTGAACCTTTTGAGAAGTTCTTTGGTGTATATAATTTGATTGATGAAGGTTCCTTCACTTGTTTGAAGTACTTGGAGTCCGAGAAAGAAATTCAATTCTCCCATTAAACTCATCTCAAACTCATTTTGCATAATGGTGGAAATATCCTTGCATAAACGCTCATTAGTAGCACCAAATATAATATCATCAACATAAATTTGCACAATAAGAAGATCATTTGAATTTTGTTTTGTGAAAAGAGTAGTGTCTACAATGCCTCTTTTAAAATCATTTTCAATCAAGAAACCACTTAACCGTTCATACCAACCCTAGGGGCTTGTTTTAGACCATATAATGCTTTTAAAAATTTAAATACATGGTTAGGAAATTTTTCATTTTCAAAACCGGGTGGTTGATCCACGTAAACCTCTTGATCAATAAAACCATTTAGGAAAGCACTTTTAACATCCATTTGATACAACTTAAAACCTTTAAAACAAGCAAATGCAAGAAACATTCTTATAGATTCTAATCTAGCAACGGGAGCAAATGTTTCATCATAATCAATACCTTCTTCTTGAGCATACCCTCTAGCTACTAATCTAGCTTTATTTCTAACAATTTCACCTTTATCATTTAATTTATTTCTAAACACCCATTTTGTGCCAATGATAGGATAATTTTGAGGTCTTTCAACTAAAGTCTAAACATTATTCCTTTCAAATCGATTTAATTCCTCTTGCATGGCCACTATCCAATAATCATCTTTCAAGGCATCATTAATGTTTTTAGGCTCAATATGAGAGACAAATGCAATATTATCAAATAATGGTTTTGATGAAGAGCGAGTTCTTACCCTTTCGGATGGATCACCAATGATCAAATCCATAGGATGATTTTGAATGAACTTCCAAGCTTTGGGAAAATCCTTTGGTGCATCATCATCTTTGTTTTCTTCATCTAGCATTCGGTTTTCTTAAGAATCACCTTCCTTTGAATTTTCTTCCACTTCACCATTGTTTCCTTCTTGAAGTGTAAGCTTTTCAAGATTCTTTTGAATACCTACATCATCATCTACACAAGTACTATTTGAAGAATTACCAATAGATTCATCAAATGTAATACGAATTGCTTCCTCAATTACAAGAGTTCTTCTATTGTAAACTCTATATCCTCTTTTATTTTCACAATATCCCAAGAAAATTCCTTCATCGGTTTTCTTATCAAATTTTCCAAGATGTTCCTTAACGTTTAAAATAAAACATTTGCATCCAAAAACTCTAAAATAACCAACAATAGGCTTTTTATCAAACATCAATTTATAAGAGGTTTTGTTCAAAATGGGTCTTAGCAAAACTCTATTCATTACATAACAAGTCGTATTCACGGCCTTCGCACAAAAATATTTTGGTAAATCATTTTCACTTAACATGGTTCTTGCGGCTTCAACAAGTGTTCTATTTTTTCTTTCAACAACACCATTTTGTTGAGGGGTTTTTACAATAGAAAATTTATGAGATATTCCATTGTGATCACAAAATTCCGGAAAGCCACAAAATTTAAATTCCAAACCATTATCACTTCTAATTTTGATAATATGCAAACCAAGTAAATTTTACACTTTTGCAAATTGGGAAACAAAACTTTTGAAAGCATCATCTTTATGAGCAAGAAAAACAGTCCATGTATATCTAGAATAGTCATCAACAATCACAAAATAATATCTCTTACCTCCTAAGCTAGCAATAGGTGTAGGACCAAATAAATCAAGATGTAAGAGTTCCAATGGCTTAGATGTTGAAATATTTCTTTTAGGTTTAAATGATGTTTTGGTTTGTTTGCCAAATTGACATGCATCACAAATCTTATCCTTTTCAAACTTGATTTTAGGTAATCCTCTAACAAGTTCCTTTTTGAAAATTTCATTTATCACATCCATGTTAAAATGACAAAGTCTTCTATGCCACAACCAAGGGTCTTCATTTGAAATCTTAATGCATTTAAAACTAGAAGAGTCAATTTTCTCAAGAACTACAACATAGATATCATTGAACCTTTTTCCTTTGAAAATGATATTGAATTTTGAGTCAAGAGCCAAACATTCATATTTTTTGAATAAAACAAACAAATTTTTATCACATAATTGACTAACACTAAGTAAATTATATCCCAAATTATCTACTAAGAGAACATTATGCACAAATGTTTCACCATTCTTACCAACATCACCTACTCCAATTGTTTTGGCTCTCATGTCATCACCAAAAGTTACTTTTCCACTTGACTTTTATTTGAGGTTGATGAATTGTGATGGATCACCGGTCATGTGCCTTGAGCATCCACTATCAAAGAACCACTTTGATTCTTTCATAGCTTTTTCAATTTTTACCTATACAAGAGATAGAAAGGTTGGTACCCTTTTTAATTTTTGGGTCCTTGATGGTTAGAATCATGTTTGACTAACCACATGCATTTCATTCCTTTTCTCATATTTCTTCTTACATAGCAATCATGCTTTAAATGTCCTACTTGACAACAAAAATCACACATAAAAGTGGGGTCATTTGCATGAATTGGTTTAATGAAACTAATTCCATTTTTTCTATAAATTGTAAATTCATTTGCACTAAAGGTGAGCTTCCTTTCATAGGGATTAAAGCGAGACTTAAACATATTTCTTGTAGAGACATTTTGTTTCTTGTTTTGTAGGATCATGTCTAGATTATCCATTCTTCTTGTCAAATCATTTTGTCTTTTCTTAAGCATTTCACAAAGACTTGTTTTTTTATCAAGTTCATGTTGCAATTCCATTTCAGCTCTTACTAGGCAATCATTATCATATTTTAATTTTTTGTTATCTTGGAACAAGTTTGCATTATCTTGCAAAAGAAAAGTAATTTTCTATTTTAGTTCTTTTTTTCTAGCATAAGACTCTTTTAGGCTTTCATGCAATTTTGCAACAAATTACTCTAGATCATCATCATCATCATCATCATCGTCACTTTCACATTGAGAATGAGAAGTTACCTTATTGTCATCAATTGCCATAAAGGCAATTTGAACCGATTCCTCTTCTTCTTCAATTTCTTCTTCCGAGTTGCAATCATTCCAAGTGATTTGGAAGTTGTTGAACTGTGGTTTTCTTTCATTCTTCATTTCTTTCTTCTTCTTCGTTGGACAATCCACAGCATAATGACCGGGCTACCCACACTCGAAGCACTTGTCTCCTTGCTTCTTGTTTGCATCATATCTTGCCTTGTATTTTGTATTGAATTGATTGTTGTTTTGATTGCTTGGTCCTCCTTTTCTAAATCTTCTCTTGTTGAGTATCCTTTTGAAGCTTTTTGTGATGAGTGCAAGGTCACTATCATCACAATCACCATCTTCTTCTTCTTGTGAAGCCAAGTCACCATCATCTTGAGCAGCTTTTAGAGCAATGCTTCTTTTTGCTCTTGCTTCCTCTTCATCTTGTACCTTGCTTTTAAGCTTCAATTCATAATATGTTAGAGAATTAATAAGAGACTCAATAGACATAGAATTCAAATCTTTGGCTTCCTTAATGGCAGTCACTTTGTTTTCCCACTCTATAGGCAGAGCATTCAAAATTTTTCTATTCTTTTCACCAAGAGTATATTCTTTTTCCAACACCTCTAAGTTCTTAATAAGATCATTATCTATATGCCTTGATAATTATTTAGTGTTTCATATAATGTGTATGAAATGCCAACTTCATTTCAAATTCAATTGGTAACCTATTAAAATACCAAAAAAAGATCAATTTAATTTACAAAAAATATATTTTCTTTATATTTTAAAGGGATATTTAATTAATCTTTTAATTATCATGAGAAATAAATTAAATAAAAATCATTATCAATTAATTATTTGAGACTAAACATTCAAAAGAAAATGAACATATGATATAATATTAACATGAATAAATCAAAATAAAAATAAAAAAGAAATGAACTATTATTACCAATTTAATATTATTTCATTCTAATTTGCATATTAAATCATGCTAGAACCCTTAATGCCACTATTTAAAAATTTGAAAGTTATAAATATTTAAAGGGATAATTTCAGAAACCTCCCCTGAGGTTTCTGACATTCTCACTGCCCTCCCTTAAGGTTTCTAAAATATCAAAAACCTCCCCTGAAACTAAGAACCTGGTAACAAAATAGCCTAATTCAAAAACACAAATAATAAAAAATTAGTAGCAAGAGAGAGAAAACAATCTTATTCCACAACTATCCTCAAGTTTTGCTTTATATTTTTAGTTTAGCTTGAACAATGTTTATCTATTTAAACTTTGTCAAATGTAAGGTGTTTTAAGTAAAATTGTATAGAGAAATTTTAACTTTCTCCATTTTAACGATGTTTATCTGTTTTAACTTTATCTTTAATATGAAAAACATGACTATCATTAACAGGTTTAGTAGTTATACAACCACCATTTCTTACCTATATTTCATATGTTCACAACTTCTTTTATTATTATTTCATGCCATATATTGGTGCTCTTTTATGATTCCTTATTGTTTTGTTAACAAACTTCTAAATTATTGTTATTTTTGTTAAACATATGTTAATAATGAATTAAGTAATTATATCAACATAACTACAAAATATCTCATAAATTGTGAGGCTAAGTAAGTCATTTCCCCATAAGTGATGCAATAAGTGGGCCCTAATAACATGATAAGGGGGGTTTCTAATATTTTGGAAAGCTTAGGGGAGGGCAGTGAGAATGTCAGAAACCTCAACGGAGGTTTCTGAAATTATCCCATATTTAAAATCAAAACATTAGGGACAAAAGTGTAGAATCAAAGTTGTTAACTAACAGTAATTTGATGTTGACTATTCATTAGAGTTCTATTCCATTAGTTATCCTAAATTTGGCTAAAATCATAAGTTCTGTGGGGCTAGATTTGTTTTGTCCGAAATATTGGGGACTAATTTGGTACAATACCAAATATTAGGGATAAAAACTGCAATTCTCCATAGGATTGAATCTCTAGTAATTTGAAAAATTTTTTTACGACCCATGAAAATAGTGACGAGTTAGAGTTGATAAGTGGAAAAAAGTGGTAGTAGGGTTGATTGAGCTAAATAACCATCACCACTACAACCTCTTCCACGTTGAACTCAAAATTTAGGGTTCTAATAGTAATTAATGTGCAAGATTACAAAATTGAAGAGGATAAACTAATCACTCAAAATATTCATGTGGGAGAGAAGAAAACAGATAACTCACATTATTATTAAAATCACAAGTAATGGAAGAAAATCTAACAGACGTTCTTAGACTCTCCTAGACTCTGAAAATACCTCAATTAATGCCTATTCTTAACTTACTAAAACTTGTAAAATAAGAAATCACTTATATAAAAAATTATTAAATAAAACATAAATTTCTAAATAACACAATTACTAAAAGCCTGACTCTAATAAAATGGGTAAATAAATAAATAGAAACTTCTAGATATGGTTTAGTTGGCCAACATTCCACCTACTATCTCAAGCTCAATCGTTGAACACCCTACAGAAATTGCAAATTTGGCTTTAGATGACTTGGGAGGTATGTTTTAACAATTTCCTAAGGAAAAGAAAAATTCGTAATGTACCATAATTCAAACACTTCATGGAAAGACTAATCAGCCTGCCGAGAGTAAGAATCTAGTGAAGACTATGATGATCCTCGCACTTGCACGAGCTTGCAGTATTCAATCTGCTTAGATGCAGTAGCAATAGTTAGGTAAATGCACATGAAAGGGGCCAAGATTTTTAGGGTGAGAAGAAGAGAGGTTTTTTTTTTTTTTTTTTTTGAGGGTAAGAAGAGAGGATTACCTGCTACAGGAGTGATTGCCTTTACTATTTCATGCATTGACTATTTCTTTTCTTAGATTGTATGGTTACTAGACTCCAAAAGTTTTTCTATCGAGACCTCCGGTTCATTTGTTGCTTTTGGTTTTGGAATAATTGCTAAATTTTATAAATGACTGTGGTGGACTTGCACGATTGGATAGATGCTATTAGATTGCTATGTAACTTCTATAGGTGACTTCTACAGGCAGATTGGAATAATGTTGTTTTCACGTCTTGTGTGTTTTTCTTGTGTTTTGCGCTGAGAGTTTTTGTCATGATAAAAAGGAAAATTGTTAGCTCTATTAATATACTTTTGGGCTAAAACATGTGTGCGCATACACACACACAAACGCACACACAAACACAATTACATATCTGTGTGTATGTATGTGTTTTTCTTACCAATTTGCTTATTTTTTCTTTAAATATTTTAGGAGTAAATAGTAAAAGATTTCTTGTGCTGCATGTTCAACTTAACTCTCTATAATTTGAAAACCTCACTTCTAGTAGTTTTAATTAAATTGAAACTTAGAAACTATTTAAACTACCAGTTGCATATGAAATCTCAGAATTGTCCTTTATTAGAATTAAATACCAAAAAGCCCCTTGTGGTTTGCCAAATATTCAACTTCACTCATTGTGATTTGGAAACTTACATTCTATCCCCTCAAAGTAAACAATCTAGATAAGTCCTTTAACAACTACATTATTAATTCTCCACAGTTCAAAAATTTTCATCTAGCCCCTCATGGCTAACAATCTCAATGAGGCATTTAACAATTTCAAAAGCCTACAGTCTATCCTCCAGTGCTAAACAATCTTAATAAGTCATTTAACAACTATACAATTTATCTTTATGGTTCAAAAACCTACATTCTACCCCATTAGGGTAAACAATCTCAATGAGTCCTTTCGCAACTATATTCTTTTTAGCATGGGAAATGGATATGGTAGGGATGTTTGAATGGATTAGAAGCAGGCTAAAGGAACGAATTCAATTTAGTTAAAACCATAAGAAGCTAGAATGTAGGTTTCAAACATAAGGAGTTAAGTTGAACAATAAGGGACTTTTTGATATTTAATCTTATTATTTATAAAGGGCAATGCTGACATTTTACATGCAACCATTAGTTTAGATGATTTCTATTCAAATTTTAATTTAGTTAAATCCACGAGAGGCAAAATAAGTTTTCGAACTATAGAGTTTAATTGAACATTCAGAAAACCAAAAGGGGCTTCTTGGTATTTAATCCAATATTTTATTTACCTCATGTCTAAGGAGTCTAGTTATCGTAAGATACTTCCAAGACATTTTAGTTAAGACATCAGACACACACAAACACCTTCTATTACTGATAATTTTTCTTTGAGAGTATATAAATTTTCAGCACAAACCAGGTGAATGGCTTTCCATCTTGCACATTACAGAGTTATCCACCCAAATCAAAATGGATAAGCAAATGGAATGGATATAATCTGAGCCTAGTTTTTTTGTCATGGAATTTAGCTGAAAGATTTTCAACTTCAGACCTTTAGTAGCTTAAAAGTTGGAAAAGTTTGCAACATAATAATGCCCTTTGAAGAGATTTAGAATCTACAAACCAAAGAACTTAATGAGCCAATTTCATCCCTTTCGTATATCATGTATATTTATTTATTTATTTGTTCAAAATTTTATCTCTACCTTAGGTCCTTTGGAATATTCTCGTGCAGGTGTTATCCTTCATCATGATGGTGAAATATCTTATCCACCTCTAAACTGAGATTTGACTGACCAAACCACATGAATCTTGTTCTTTCTCCTATCTATTTTCTGAAAAACTTCATTGTCATCTTCATCATTATTGGTGCAGGTTGTCAAGAACTTAAGCAGATTAGGTTTTTTTGGATTTTTTAAAACTTATCTGAGATGTATGTCTAGAATGTCACTAATCACGTGTAGTAAACAATTTTGAGTGTGAAACATTACTACTGAATGATTTGAACGATTCTGACTGTGAAAGAATACTGCTAACAAGAGGGATTTGTTAGATTGAGTTATAGTTGGTAGGTGAGAGTGTAGATATCAATTCAGAATCTGAATGTGTATCAATTAGTAATTGAAAGGTGGCTGGTTGTTATCTGTTAGTGATTGATATCAATTAAGTGGTTGATAAATGGTAGGACATTAACTCTTGTAAGTCTATAAGTAGGCAGTTATAACTTTGTATACGTAGAAGAAATACAAGAGAAAATTCTCCCAAACTCTCTATATAGTTTCTCTCTCTAGATTTTCTGTCTTTCCAACATGGTATCAGAGCAGGGATTGTAGGATCTCTGCTCAAAACGCTACTCTGATCTATACAAGAACCATGGCTGAATCATCTTCAATGATGGAAAGTGGGAAAAGACAAAATGACACAGTTCTGGAAGACCTAGCCACAAGAATGGTGAAGGTCCCGAATAGGTGTCAGAAGCCCACTCCAAACAGTGATTCCGCGACAACTCAGATTGGCATTAAGTTAAATGATACTAACTATGTCTTATGGTCCCAGATAGTTGAGATGTACATCTCGGGAAAGGACAAATTGGGATACATCAATGGTGAGTTTCCTCAGCCCTCACCAGTAGATCCCGCATACCGACAGTGGCGGACTGAAAATTCTATCGTGAAGGGATGGTTGATAAACAACATGGACCCATCTTGATTAGTATCTTCATTCGATACCCGATAGCAAAAGCGATATAGGAGGCTGCCGCTACCACATACTTCGATGGGGTTGATACATCCCAATTATATGATTTGAGGCGAAAAGTGACCAGACTGAGACAAGTCGGTGGGCCAATTGAGAAGTATTACAATGACCTGCAAGGCTTGTGGAGAGAAATTGACTTTCGTTGGCCAAACCCAATAGAATGTGCTACTGATATCGGTAGGTATAACTCTCTCATACAGGAAAAGAGGGTATACACTTTTCTTGACGGGTTGGATGACCGACTGGACTAGATTTGCAGCGATGTTCTACGGATGAAGCCTTTTCCATTAGTAGAAGAGGCATACGCCTATGTCCGACGAGAGGATAGTAGATAGTCGGTGATGCTGACAGGGGGAGATAATTCAATCGGCAGCGTCATGGCATCAAAGGGGAAGAAGAATGAGCTGATCATAGTGCCCCGAGTTGGACCACTGACAGAGGAAGATAGCTGTACTCATTGCAGTAAGAAAGGACATATACAAGATACGTGTTTCAAACTGCATGGGTATCCAGCATGGTGGAAAGAACGCAAAGGGTGAAATCGATGAGCTGACCGATTGAATGTTGCTGATCAGAGTGGGAGTTTCGGAAAGGTGGCTGTTGCAGCTGCTGATACAACAATAGCTACCATTCTTAACATTGTCCAGGTGCCTACCAGGTCTTCTGACAATCAGCATCAAGGTACGAGCTATCCAAATCAACGTGATAGTAGTTGGATTATCGATTCAGGAGCCACTGATCATATGATGTATGATCCTAACGATTTCACATCAGTCACTCAGCCAAGACGGTTAAGGATTTCTAATGCCAATGGTGTTTAGTATCCAGTTATAGGAGCTGGAACTGTTACTTTATCTCCATCTTTATCTCTACCAAATACTTTACTGATTCCCTCACTGTCAAATAAGCTACTATCAGTAAGTCAAATAACTACTGATCTTAATTGTGTAGCACTAATGTATCCAACCTTTTGTCTTCTTCAGAAAATTCTCACAAAGGAGATAATCGGTCGTAGTATTAGGAGGGAGGATCTATATTACATTGATGATTTCAGTCTCGGTAGAGTCAATCAGACAAGAAGTGCTGATAACACCAAGGAGCGAGAAATCTGATTGTGGCATCAGCGACTAAGGCATCATTCTTTTGGGTACATGAAGCATCTATTTCCGGACCTCTTCTCGAATTTCAGTACTGTCGATTTCAAATGTGAAACGTGTGTATTAGCCAAGAGTCATAGGGTACCATACCCTACTAGTTTGCATAAAACTGATACTCCTTTTGCTTTAGTACATTCTGATGTTTGGGAGCCGTCCCCGATTACTTCATCTACTGGGGTCAATTGGTTTGTCACTTTCGTAGATGATTGTACTCGAATGACTTGGCTGTACTTGTTGAAACATAAGAGTAAAGTTCTTGATATTTTCAAATTCTTTTGTTCCATGATTCGCACACAATTTTTAACTACAGTCAAGATCCTTTGATCTGATAATGGTGGGGAGTACGATAATCGGTCACTACAAAAGTTCTTTAATGTCAATGGTCTTATACATGAAACATCTTGTACCCAAACCCCATAACAAAATGGAGTAGCTGAAAGGAAAAATCGGCATATACTTGAGACAGCAAGAGCATTACTGATTAATGCACATGTTCCGCGCTGATATTGGCCCGATGCAGTCACAAAAGCAGTTTATTTGTTGAATCGATTACCTTCCAAATCTATCAACTTTCAGACCCCATTAGAAGCACAGTCTCAACATTTCACTCCACCATCGGTCCTAATGCTCCTAGCATGAGTGTTTGACTACGTGGCATTTGTTCATCTACACAAGAATCAACGGAATAAACTTGATCCTTGTGCTGTTCGGTGCATTTTTATAAGGTATGCAGTGCACAAAAAGGGCTATCGGTGTTATGACCCAACCACCAACAGGATGTATGAGACAATGGATGTTACATTCTTGGAGTCGGAGACTTATTTCTCATCAGTATCCAATTCTTCCCTTCAGGGGGAGATGAGGGATATGGAAGAAAAGAATTGGCCAGGATTAACGTGGCCATCTTGGATTACTGATTCAGCTGGTGATGATGCTGCTGATGATGCTGCCAATATTGATAGAGGCACTGATGAGCATGATGAACGTGCTGATACTGATGATGATGCTCCTGATGATGCTGTCAATGCAGATAGAGACATCGATGAACATGATGAATGTGCTGATACTGGTGGTATTGATGATCTACCACTTGCTGATATGATCCCTTCCTCCTCGATACCTGACCATATATCTCCTGAGAATATTCCTGAGGTAAGTACTTCTACCAATCCTACTATTATTCTGGATACTTCTGCAAAATATGTATTACCTGACAGATCTAATCGTAGCAAATCACCGGCTCGATACTCTCCAAAAACTTGTGTAAAACGGTCAAAGTACCCTATTACCAATTATACATCTACTCACAGGCTGTCTGAATCTCTTGAAACCTTTATGAATAATGTGTCATCAGCTGAGATCCCGACCGATGTGCACGATGCGTTGGAAGACCCGAATTGGACTCAAACAATTAAAGATGAAATGTTAGCATTGCAGAAGAATAATACGTAGACTTTGGTCTCACTACCAGATGAAATGAAGACGGTGGGATGTAAATGGGTCTTCACAATTGAATACAAAACTGATGGATCAATTGACAGATATAAAGTTTGGCTCGTGGCCAAGGGATACACTCAAACATATGGCATCGATTACCAGAAAACGTTCTTACCGGTGGCTAAATTGGACACAGTCAAAGTACTACTATCTCTTGCAGCAAATTTGGATTGGCCATTACATCAGTTTGATATGAAAAATGCCTTTTTACATGGAGATTTGGAGGAAGAAGTCTACATGGATATTCCAGCAGGGTTTTCTACAGCCCCAAAAACAAATGTGTGTGATTGAGAAAGCATTGTATGGACTCAAACAAGCGGTCACTGCGTGTTCGGCGGTTTACTCTTGCTATGAAAAATATGGTTTTCAATGTGAGTAATGCCGACCACACCCTTTCTTTGAAGCATTGATGTGGAAAAGTAACGCTCTAATAATCTATGTCGATGACATGGTTATACAGAATAATGATGAAGAGGAGATTTCTAGGTTACAAGATCAGCTGGCTGCTGAATTTGAAATGAAGAACTTAGGGAATCTCAAATATTTCTTGGGAATTGAAGTGGCAAGATCAACACAAGGCATCTTCCTATCATAAAGAAAGTATGTACTTGATCTTTGCGAAGTTGGACTCTTGACCAAACCTAACGTCGCTGATTGTGCGAGGAACTACGGTTGGAGATTATCCAAATCAAAAAACGATAAAGAGAGATATCGAGGTTGGTAAGTTGATCTACCTATCACATACTCGACGATATTGCCTATCTTTGTCGGTGGTTAGCCGATTCATGCATTCACCCAATAATCAGCACATGGAAGCTATGATGAGAATCCTCAGATATTTAAGCGTTCTCCTGGGAAGGGTCTTTTATTCTGAAAGAACGGCCATCTTAATATTGATGGCTATACTGATACCGATTGGGCAGGAGATGCCACCAATCGAAAGTTGATTTCAGGCTATTTTACCTTCGTCGGTGGCAATCTGGTTATTTGGAGAAGCAAAAGATAAAAGGTGGTAGCATTATCAAGCGCAGAAGCTGAATTTAGAGGCATGGCTTAAGATGTGTGTGAGCTTCTGTGGCTCAGGTGGCTAATGACCGATATCGGTTACCCTCCTAAATCAGAGAGGAACTTATTCTGTGACAATAAAGCTGCCATCGATATCAGCCATAACTCGGTTCAACATGATCGTACTAAATATATTGAAGTCGATCGGCACTTTATAAAACAGAATCTCGAAGAAAAAGTGATACGGTTTCCGTTCATGAGATCTGAAAACCAACTAGCCGACATACTCACAAAAGCTGTGCCGACTAAAGACTTCTACAACTCACTTCGCAAGTTGGGCATGCATGACATCTATGCACCAACTTGAGAGGGAGTGTTAGATTGAGTTGTAGTTGGTAGGTGAGAGTGTAGATATCAATTTAGAATTTGAATGTGTATCAATTAGTGATTGATAGGTGGCTGGTTGTTATCTGTTAGTGATTGATATCAATTAAGTGGTTGATAGATGATAAGTCATTTTGCATGTTTTTAATAGGATTAATTATGTAGTTTTTGTGTGTTTTTGGTATTTTTGTAGCCAATGAACTAGGGTTTCTAGTTAATTTTGCATTTAATGGCTTCAATGATGAAAAATGCATTTTTTGTGGATTAATGTGATGAAATCTTCATGTTTTTGTAGGATTGCTTGTTCATGATCAAATGAGATGAAAATGTGGATAATTACCAAGAAGCTTGGAAGAAAAGTTGGAAAATGAAAATTTCAATTCAATCAATGAGGAATCAAAGGATAAAAGTCGGAGCAATTAAAGCGCCAATTTCATGACAAAAAGCTCAGAAATTGCAAGTTTCAAGTGGAGTCGCGAGGCAAAACGCGAACCAACAATTGGAAGAAATGATTAGCTCGTGAATCCCTCTCACCGGAAGCAGGGTAGCTGATCCGCTATGTGATCCGCGAGGCAGAGGCTCGCGGATCCACCTCGCGGATCCTCAGAAAGTGACTGCTGCAAGTTGCAGCCGAATTCCAGTTTTTCAGCTCACTTCCAGCTCAATTTTCAGAAGAAATTCAATGAAGGCTGCGTGAAAAATTGTGTGAGATTGAAGAAACAACTCATTACCAATTCAAAACACAATTTGCTTCAACATTACAACTCATTTGGGATGAAAATTCAAAGGATTCAAATGCATGAAGACAAAGAAATTTAAGAAGCCATTTTCCTTGACTTTTGAAGGCCAAATTTGTCTTGTATTCACATGACATAATTTTGGATGCATATGGTTGTAAACTTCTATAAATAGGGCCTCTTGTATACCATTCCATATCATTAGAATACCATTCCATTCCATAAGAATTCCAAAAAGACTAAGAGAATAGCTCTAGTTCATTAGATTAGTTCTAGTTCTTAGTTTGTAGTTCTAAAGATAGTAAAAGTGAAAATTGTGAGGAATCTTGCACTTTGCATTTGGGAGATCAACTTGTGAAGAAGTTTATGGATTCAACTTCAAGAAATTGAATAAGATTCCTTCTTCCTTTACTTGTCTCTTGTGCTTAATTTCATGGCTTTGTGCAAGTTTGTTTATGCTTAAATGTTCTTAATATGATGTCTAGCTAAGCCTCTTTAATCCTATAGTTAGGATGAACTTGTTTTAGTTGTGATTATGAAGGAATTAAGTGATTTATGTCCTCCATGATTTTGTTAGTTTAAGACTTTTGCTTATGCGTTATGGTTGATTAGCTACCAACTATAATTGATTTGATGTTGATGAGTAATGAAAAACTTGCCTTCAACAAGATCTAAGTTCTTGAGCACTAGCTTATGTTCTCACGAAAGTAGTGAATATAGTTGGTTGGTTTTGGTTTTATACTATAACTTCATTGAGCTTATTTAACTTGTTTCTCTTTTTTCTCTATGAAAATAGGTCAAGGAAGATTCCAAGAAGTTAAGGAATTGGCAAAAGCAATTCCGAGTGACTAGTTCATCTTAAACGAGAACTTTCACTACACATGACCATTAACGAAAGTGGTGGCATACAAAGGAAGTTATACCTTAGCGAATCATTGGAGAAAGGACATAATAAACTTGACTAACCTCTAATCTAAACATAACAAGGGATTCCAAAGCTCTAGGATTCCTCCAATTTGATCTTAAAAACTCTCTCTAATCTAATTTTCTAATTTCTTTACTTGCTTTCTTATTTATTGCCTTCCACCAATTGGATGTCTATGACACCCTAACGGTTGGATTTAATTGCTTTATCCCTCTTCCTTAGGTCGGTTTACCGCCTTCTCCCTTTTATCTAGCTTTCTTTACTTTATTTGCCTTCATATAATTGTCTATCTAGATAACAAAGCAAGTGATTAAATTTTAGTGTTTGTAAAACCATAGTTCCTCGTGGGATCGACACCTATATTTCCCTATACTCAACAAACGATCCGTATACTTGCGGTGATATAGGGTTTAAAAGGTTTTTAAAATTTGTGGAGTAAAGAAAAATCCTATCAATAGATGGTAGGACATTAACTCTTGTAAGTCTATAAGTAGGCAGTTGTAACTTTGTATACATAGAAGAAATACAAGAGAAAATTCTCCCAAACTCTCTCTATAGTTTCATTCTCTAGATTTTCTGTCTTTCCAACAGGATTGACTGAAGGCATTGTGATCTCAAGAGCTGTTTGGTAAATAGGTTTTTTTTTAATTAAGGAATGAGTTTTAAAATTAACCACAGTAATACTTATAGTTTAATTAAAATTAGAATAATTTAATGGATATGATGCCCCATTCTATAGGTTTGGTGATTAATTACTCTTTAGTAAGGAATTAATGTTTACTTACTCATGTATCTCATAATTTTAGTTAAAAATAATGAGCTAAAAAAATACTAGAAGAAAATAAAGAGAGTGGTGAAAAACATAAGTGAATTAAGGAGGAAAAGACAAAGGCAAAAAAAAAAAAAAACCTCATACATGAATTTTAGTTGCCAAATGCTCTATGGGTTTTAACAAAAATCTATTACCATTAACTAATTAACCACAGTCATAGTAATTGTGATTGGTGAATACTTATCAAACGACTCAGTATATTCATTGATAGTTGGCATTGTCCCAAATAACAATTTCACAAAATTAGAAGCCCTCAAGTATTTCTATTTTCTTCTATGTTTTCCACTTATATTCTGATCCGAGGCCAAAGGTCCATTATCCAGAATCTGAGTTAGCGCAACGAGGATTAAAGCTTTTGATCCCATAACAATGAACAATTATCTTTACTTCCATTGAACACTATTCATTTTCAATGTGACTGGTGCCATGAAACAGCCAGATTACTCCTAATTCTTGTCCTCCATACTGTGTAATAAATTGATCTTTGCCCATGATAACAACTAATGATAAGCTATTTTTACTTGGAAAATGCTTAAATAGATTTTCATTTGGCTTTAAAGGCCATCATCGTACTATTGTGTTTGTATGGAGTATAAATTGTAAGTTGACATTATCTCAATTTTAACTGCTTATGTCTTAAATATGTGACAGAATTAATAAGAAGTCATATACGAAAACTTATGGCCTGCATAGATTAGATCATTAGATGCACGAAACTTTACCCATTTCAACGTGATTAACATGCTCGTGGTGTTTCAAAAACTAAGTCATCACATGATGATTTTGATGGCACATTTCTCAAGCAAGAATTTTATTAGGCTGACATAATGAAATAGTGCAAGGGATAAAGCCGCCAGCTAACACGAAAGACTAACGAAAGGATTACTGGTTAAGTCATAATCAATGGACACAAAATTTCGTGACATTGATTTTGTGACAAATGATTGAACTGCATGATGCATGACGACACGCCTTGACTCTGAGTTCCAAGTAGCTAATCCCATGGGCAAAAATGTTTTTAACTTTTCTTAGTTGTCTATTTTGATTGAGGGAAACCAAAAAAAAAAAAGTTGGAAAAATTGTTAATGCAGAGCATTAGATTGCAAAAAAGCACATTAAGCTGATCAGGTGCTATTATTGGCGACTTAGGCCTTCTTCTGTGTAAACTGTGAACCAAATAAATCAAAGCGATTGAATTTTTTTAAAGTACAATCATATCACTACAACAAAAAGGGCCTTTCCTGACACTTAAAAGTGTCAGTATAGATAGTTTAAGCTGATACTTTTCCTTTCCTGACACCTTGAACGTGTGTCGTGCCTTCCAATGTGGGGATAGCTTAATGGCATGCAAATGTGTCAGGCAAACATATCTATTATGACACGTTCACTGCCAACACAAATACCCTGTATTGACAATTTCAGGTGTCACTATAGCTATAGTACTTTTGAAATGTAGGAAGACATTTTGATTTGTCATAATATAGACCATGTAATGACGCTTATAAATGTCATCAAAAACGTCTTCGGACGACACTTTCATATATCAGTAGAGACTTGTTTGAAATTTGGCTTTTTGACACTTTCGCATATCAGAATATAGGCCGTTTAATGACACTTATAGGTGTCATAAAAAATTGCTTTCCATGACACTTACATTGTCATTATATAAGTGTGGCTTTGCTGAACCTTTCAAGTGCCAGTTTTTTTTTTTTTTGGTAAATAACATAACAAAGCAATGGAGATCCCTGCTACACTTCCACAGTCCCATTTACATAACAGTTCGGATAAACATTTGAAATAAATGACCCCCAATAGAACATAATGCACTTAGTAACACTAGTAATTCATTATTAAGTCATATAACAAGATTCATACAAAATTCTACCATTCATTGATAAAGAGCAAAAGAAAGAAAGTACTAATTGACTCACTAGCAAAAGGGATGATTGAGGTTGCAACATCACAAGCCCATAAGAAGGAAATAGAAAAAAAGAATAAAAACAGCATCAATTGAGAAAGTTTGGAAAAGTGATCAGGAAGGAACCAAACTAATGAAGCTACATTAGCATGGATGATATCATCCCTATCCTCAAACTTGATCACTGGAATCACCACATTAAAATAACAGCTCAAAGCCAAGAATCAAACACCGTCAATCTGTAGTTGGCATCACCTGTGCACATTTTTAGTTGTGGAGTTAATAAGAGAACTAGTTAGGACATTCCATAGGGATCAATAGATCATAATTAGCAACAAAATTCCAGAAAAGGCAAAAAGTGGATATATTACCAAATGACAAGGCCAAGCAATTGGTGCTCCAAGTGCATCTTGAATTGTTTGTAGCAAATCGTATGGTCTTATCAGTTGCTCATTTGGACTGGCCACCACTTGTACTTGTATCTCACACCAATTTGGGCCAAGTGCTTGTCCTCCAACTTCATCCAATGGATTCAGACTACGCAAATATCCCTTTGCCACAATTTTTTTCGGATCAAACAAACTTTGGAGGGAAACCATATTCCCCACCTTTTAAATGATTGAAAAAGTAAAAGAATCAAAATCCACTCAAACTTTTGCCAACCAAATTTCAGATTAAGCACCTAAAAGTTCAGAAGTTGTAAAGACTTTTTTCAATAAAGGGTGAGTGGGTGATGGATTATGGGTTGACATATTGTTAGAAGAGCGTATGAAGCAAAGGGCTGCCAAGTGGTTAGCGCCTCTCTAGTAAACCATTTTCTTCAAAGTGGCAATTTCCTCATCTTGTTGCTGCAGCCTTTCCTCCGTTCTTGACAATGTTGCTTGTTCTTTGAAGAGTTAAAGCTGTAACATCCGGACCAGAATGTCTTCCCATAAATCCGTTGCAGGTTAACACCTTAGCTAAACAAGCGGCATGACCATGTTTGTCTTGGCCAAACCACTTGGGCAAATATATCATTCACCCAAGCTGCGGGTCATCCGAATCTGGTGGAAGATTATTTTTAGCTCATTCATTTTCTCCCACAAACTCACAGGAAATTTAATGTTATTACACTAATAATAAAAGAATGGCACAACTAAAATAATTGTGTTGCTTTTTGATTACCAAATTCCTCAACTACGATTACTAGATGGAGTTCCATTGGCATGGGTGTAAAACTTATTGAACATTTCTAGTCTACTAGGAGGTCGCCCCATCTCTGTTTGGCCTATACTGAGGGATGTAAATTTTTCTTTTAAATTACAGAATTAGTAGCTAACATAAAAAAAAAAAATCTAACATAGTCAAGTATCAAAATTTAGAAAGTTTGATACTTCCAAATTTTAGAATATTACCATTTTATACAGATTAGTAAATGACTTTTTCCAGTTGTGTGGTTCATCTTCTTCTCCTCTCGAGCTTTCTTGTTCCTCTCACTTACTTTCTACAAGTGAAAGTCATGACAACAATTATCGATTGGATAAACAATTTTATTAAGAATGCAGAAATTGATTGTACCTTTGCCTCTTCACTTTTCCAATAAGTCCAAGTTTTGCCCATTGCTCTTCACAGAACCCTTATATCCTTTTGAAGAGGGCAGCTGAGAAATTGGCAAGTCCGATCAAAATATGCAGCTTTAAAGTTCCGCCTTCCATTCTCCATTTTTTTGCCGATAGATCTCAAGGTCCATGCTTCCAGTCCAATAGGCAAAATGAACCTTTCATGAAACATATTTATAAACACAAAAAATGAACACCACAATTTTGTAGAAAGTATATAGATTATAAAATTGGCTCATTACCTTTATGACGTCTAACATGTCCATTTTGAGTTTCTTTGGCACCTTAAGCCAAGTTTCAACATCTAGTGGACAGTACATACCATTCCTAGCCAAACTGCCCAAGAATTCAGAGAATGTCGTTTTCTCACTTATTGGGATGCCATTGTCATCAAGCTCAATCTTAATCCATGGGAGGTGCTTAGGCCGACCCCAAATTTCTTTCATATATGTTGGGCCTCGAGTCAACTTTTGCACTTCATTTGAATCATTTGCCGTACCTTATAGCAGAAGATGTAAATAAAGCTTCATATTGTGATAATAAGAAAAGCAATTCTGGTTTGTATGAAAGAGTTAATAATACCTCCGCTTTCACATGTGTGGAAGTTCGATGCAGTTGATTGTAGACCTCCAACATCTTGTGCCATCCCTTGCGAAGTTGCTGTAGGCATTGTACCAATATGAGGCTGCTCAGTTGGAGGATCAGAAAAATGCTGTTCTCGAGCATCATCTATTGGAACTTGTTCAGCTGATCCTGTCCTTGCTGTAGTATGAGGCCGCTGCATTGTATCAACCAATGATTGGGGTTGCTCAATTGGTTCATCTCTCAATCCACCCGAAGCTAGCCTTGATTTCCGAGTTCTACGAGCCATACCTGCACAATACCATCTGAAATTTGGGTCAAACCTTAAACAATGGCATACACAAAACCCAACAACATTAATTCCAAAGAAATATAATAGGAAAACATAAAGTCGATTTAAACACTAACACTTCCCTTGAAAGAAATACAAGATGTGACATTACAAAGTCCAAAAAAGGATATGAAATGTCTTAAACTGTCTATATCAAATACAATACTAATGTAAATTATATTGACTCAAATCAACTTCAATCCCAAACACCTCTCTGACCCAACCAATTTCCTCATTTTCGCCTCCATAACAGATTGCCAACATCACTTTGCAAATATGTCTCCACATCCATGACTTTTTCCATGTTATATCCAGCTCTTGCAGTGGTCGATATGACTGCTCACCAATCCTTTTCTGTTGGATCTTCCACACAAAATACTTGTGAAGCTTGTGAGGCGAGTATAAATGGCTCGGCGTGAGGCCTCACATTTGCAAAATTAACTAGAGTAAACCCATCCGTATCTTGTTTCATTCTCTTTCCATTCGATATCCAATCACATTCAAATAACACCACCCGACGACCTCTATAAATCAGTTTAGTTATATTTTTCAGCACGCCAAAGTAAACTAATTCACTGAAAACAGGATTTTGGTCCTTTATACTAGAAAAACTGGGTGTAGTTGCCTTCACTGTAACACCACTATTCTGCGTTTTTCTTTTCTTCTCAACAACTCTTGTGTGGAATCGAAAACCATTAACAACATACTTGTCATAGTGTATTCCAACAAGATCTGGACCTTTAGCAAGGAGCCTCAAGTCTCTCAACTTTGGATCATTTTGAGCAAATTCTACTTTGTCAACCTATTAAAACCAAGAAGCAAAATATATTCAGTAAATTCTATTTTGAGAAAATATAGTAGTTAATACACTCTCCACAATTTTACTCACATATTACTCACATATTCAGCAAACCAAGAAGCAAAATTTTCACAATGCAAACGCTCTAAAAGATGTTATGCATGTTGAGGATGGCCTTCTTGTATCAATTTACGATGCTGCTTGGAAATATATCAGTCAACATTGTAATCATACTAAATAATCGGATGAAAAATTTAAAGGGAACAAGTTATTATTGAACTTACCCTATGTAAGGTGTGAGAAAATCACGCTTAAACAAAATATACGTGTGCTTTGTTCAAGGTATGAGCATCAAGAACTCAGGGCTTGCCTTGCCCAATGGATGACCTGATTTGGAAAAAATATCTAATCCCTCTTCCTTTTCCTCGTGTATTTCTTCATTCCTACTTGGAAGATTGAATTTCGTCTCAACATAGTCAGCTAGGTACAATGAGCAAAAATTTATGCATTCTTCTGCCAAGTAGCCTTGAGCAATTGAACCTTCGGGCCTACT
Source organism: Gardenia jasminoides (assembly GCA_013103745.1). NCBI lineage: Eukaryota > Viridiplantae > Streptophyta > Magnoliopsida > Gentianales > Rubiaceae > Gardenia > Gardenia jasminoides. Next base: position 17,226,937 of record CM023098.1, on the reverse strand, counting down.
TTTATTTCGAACATAAGATTTTAATGTTCCCGTGTACCTAAAGTATCAATTTGAAATTCATTAGCAAGTTTCTAAAACAAAGAAATACGTGAAATTATAAATTACTAAGTCAAAAGCAGAAAGTATATGCATTACCTTTCAACCGGATACATCCTGATAATACACCACCCAACTTCACTTTGCCAAATGAATAGTTAAATGCACCATGACGTCGAAGAATGATGGTGGAAAGCATTTCTCCAGTTCACAAAGTATAACTGCAATTTCTCTTTCCAAATGGACCACATCTTGGGGACAAATCACTTTAGAATAGATTTGCTTGAAGTATCTACTCAATCGAATCAAAGGATAGCGCACGGATTTTGGCAAAGTCTTCCTCACAGCTATAGGCAATAGTTGCTGCATTAGGATATGATTATCATGACTTTTAAGCCCCATGATTTTAGGTGGTTTTACTCGAACACACCTTGAGACATTAGCTGCATAACCATCCTGGAACCTTCACTTTTTTTAGCACATTGCGTAATATAGTTTTTGTTTCTTATCCATTGCAAATGAAGATGGAGGTAAGTACACCTTTCCAGGTTGGGTGTCAACAGGATGCAACTCTTGTCTTATTCCCATTTCTTGCAAATCAAGGCGTGAATTATAATGGTCTTTAGCTCTATCCTCAATGTCCAATAGTGTGCCCCAAATGTTTTCACAAACGTTCTTCTCAATGTGCATGAAGTCAAGATTATGTCTTAAGACATTCTCTTTCCAGTATGGCAAGTCAAGAAGATATTCCTCCTTTCCAATTAAAAGGTAGATTGGGATTACCTTTCACAGATTTGCCAAAATTAATTTGGGATTCTCCCAACTCACTCAATATCATATCCCCAGTTTCCAAAAGTGGTCTCTTTCCATATTCTTCGGTGCCATCAAATAATTGGGGCTGCTTTCTAAATTTATGCCTACTATCTAAGAATCTACGATGCCCCATGTAGCAAAACTTATGACTATGAGTTAACCGTCGTGAATGGGTGAACTTGTGACAAACAGGACAAGCATATTGACCTTTAGTACTCCACCCGATAACATTGCATATCCCAAAAAATCACTAATGGTCCACAACAAAGCTGCATGCATTTGGAAATTCTGGTTTTTGGATGCATCATAAGTTTCAATGCCGAATCCCACAATTGACAGCTCCTTAATTAATGGCTGTAGATAAACATCGACATTATTCCCCAGGGAGGATGGTCCAGGTATTAACAATGACAACATGAAGTATGGTTGCTTCATACACATCCATGGAGGTAAGTTGTATGGTATTAAAACCACTGGCCAAGTACTGTGTGTAGAAGACATATTCTTGAATGGATTAAACCCATCAGATGCCAACCCCAATCTGACATTTCGACACTCATTGGCAAATTCAGGATGTATATGGTCAAAAGTTTTCCAGGCTGGGGAATCAGCTGGATGTCTCATACAACCATCTTTCAGACGTTTTCTTCATGCCATCTCATATGAGATGCGCTTTAGACGACATAAACGCCTTTTGTAACCTAGCTTTAAAGGAAAGTGCCACAATACTTTCTGAGGAATCTTTCTTTTTTCACCAGTAGGATCATTTTCTAAGGCCACCCACCTAAGCTCGTTACATGTTTCGCATGAAGTTCTTTTATCAGCACTATCCCAATAAAGAGAACAATTGTGAGGGCCTCCAAATTCAAACTTTATTTTTAAAAAAAATGCAAAATATTATTTATATTATGTTTATTTATTGAAATATGAGTGAAAATATGTTTAAAGTGAATATTTTCCAATTTAGAGAATTTTATACGAATAATTTGCCGGTGTGCAGTTTTGGCCGAGTTAAGTGCTTAATTTTCTACCGGAGTGTGATTAGTGACCTTGAGGTGAAATCGAGCATATGTAGTGATATTTTGGAAATATTATTAAGGTTGGATAGTGTTGGAATGGAGTAAAATAGTATAAGTTAGACTGTCGCTTGTGACGCGACATAAAGCGTCCAAAAAGTGCTTTTCCTTAAAACATGGAAAAAGGTACTTTTTATCCCATAAAACCTTGACTTTCTTGCAATCTTGGAGCTCACTTTTCAGCTGCAATTTGGGAGTAGAGAGAGAGGGAGCAGCCGAGTTCAACAAGGAAGAGAGAGAGAGAGAAAATAGATCTTGCCTTCTTCATTTTTCTTCCTTGCTTCCAACAAGCTTCAAGCATCCCTAATCACCATCATCCTCTCCATTTCTTGCAGCCGAGAGAGAGAGGAAAGAGAGTGGAGTGGTCCGATTCTTGGAGGAGGAAAAGAGAGGTAAGCTTGGTGGTTTGATTTTCCAATTTCTTCATCAACTAGTAACTTGAACTTGTGAATCTTGAGTGAAGGATTTTGACTTGAATTTCATCCTCCATGGCAGCCGATTGAAGAGAGAGAGAGAGGGGTGCCATCCAAAAGTTTGGAAGAGAAAAAGAAAGAGAAAAGTGAAGAAACCAAGCTTGATTGAGTGGTGCTTGGAGTTCAAAATCGTCGTCAAAGCTCGAAGATCTTGGGTTAAGATTGAAGCTTGAGGAGTTTCTAGGCTTGGAAGCACTCTTAGAAAGAGGAAACTCACGAGATCATCTTTGATCTTGTCGGATCGTGTTAGATAAGGAGGTATAAACCTTGAAACTTGTAGATATAGCTTTATTAGTGTTAAATAGCTTAGATCTATGGTTGATATTGGTAAAATGATCTCATCTGAAAAGATGAAGTTGGGCTCTTGAAATCCCAACCTAGGTAGCGGACTTGAGGTGGCCTCTAGGTAGCGGACTTGAGGACTTGATTGGGATTTGAATGTTATTTGTGAAATTTGTCATGATATGGTTAGAAAATATATGAGATGGCCAAACCCATGCTTGGTAATTTCTATGTTTGATTTCGAGATGTTGTGATGATTTATGATGAATGTCTGTTTAAGAAAATACATTTTTATGTTCATTCATGAATTTCTGAGTTTTAAATGTGCAAAGTGAATTTTTGAGTGAAAGACGTCATTTGAGGATTTTATAGTGTTGTGGCTAAATTTAATGAATTTTGAAAATGAAAATATGGTTTGGAGTGTTTTAAAGTTTTATTAAAGTATTGATAAAGAGTGAGTGATGAATTGTGTAATAAAAGTGATTTTGAGGTGATAAACCCCACCCAAGTGTTTTACTAGAGAAAATGTGAAAATAGTGCTCAGTGAGTACATCGATGACATGTCATATTCGAAATGAGTTAATGATTTTCCAAAGAGTCATTTGAAACATTGGGTTATGTGAAACGAAGGATTTTCCTTGAGGGATTTTGGGAAAAATATTGATGGAAATTGTGATGTGAAAGTGAAATGTTTTACTTAATGAAAGAAGGAGTGAATCTCAATTATTGTTTTTAAATTGTTTTAAGGGGTGTGCAAGGAAGTGAATTTGATCCTTATGTGGAAGCCGAACCCTACTATTTCGGTGAGTTTCCATATATGTTATGTGATTCGTAAATATGATTCGAAGTGTATTGATCAAGTGATTTGAAGTGATTTTTGACTTTGTAAATTGTTAAGTGGGGGTAGTGTGTACTTCATCACGCTTACCTTTATTTGAAATGAAAGAAATTGTGAAAGTGTTTTGCGGTGTTCTATAAATGTGAGTGTTCCAACCTGTTTTCAAACTAGTTCTAACTTGTTTTCAAATGAAATGTTTTACTACTATTCTTTACAAATGAAATGTTTTTCTACTTTTGTGAGTATTTCAGACTATGTTTCAAATTATTTACAAATGAACGGATTTACTAGCGATTTCAAGGGAAATAATTTACTCGTGCTTGCCAAATGATTTATTAGTGTTTATAAGTGAAATAATTTACTATTGAAATGATTTCTAAGTAAAAACACTTTCAAGTGCGTGACTTGCTTGACTTGACATGTGTTTTATCCAGTGGTGTGATTTACCTACAAGTGATGTGACGTCGTAGGGTGAAGTCCCTCGACTAGTTTCAATGAACTAATGTGACGTCGATGGGCGATGTCCCTCGACTAGTTTCAGTGAAAGATTGTGACATCGTTGGGCGAAGTCCCTCGACTAGTGTGTGACGTCGTAGGGTGAATACCTTCGACTAGTTCCAATGAGATAAAGTGACGTCGTTGGGCGATGTCCCTCGACTAGTTTCAATGAAATAAAGTGACGTCGTAGGGTGAATACTCTCGACTAGTTTGTGATGTCTTGGGCGAAGTCCCTCGACTAGTCTACTTCGATGGGCAATGTCCCTCGAGTAGTTCATACAAGTAATATCCATTTAAGTGTCTATCCTCTTGATTTAAATTGTGTACTTTAAGTATGATTTGAACTGTTTTACGTGAATTGTACCTTGTTGGGAACTCACTGGGCTTTTTAGCTCACTCTTTCCAAATCGTTTTCTTTAATAGGGACCGAGAACCCAAGTGAAGGAGCCAACCCTTAGAGTTAGGGTTTGCTTTTGTATTGATGTGACAAACGTGGATTGTGATTTCGAGAGCTTTTGTATTATGATAATTTAAACGTTTGATAAGTATTTTATGTAGTTTGGAGATTGTAAGGATGGTGTAATGTGATTGTAAGTTATTGTTGAGTTTGGATTTGAGATTTGAATGTTAGCCTAATGTTTTAGCGATATTTATATGAGTGAGTCCTGGAGAGAGCTAGGCAGGCGGTCCACGGACACCTTAGGGTACGCCCTAGGGAGAAGTGGGGCTGTCACAACAATCATTGGGACAAGCATCGATCTTTTCATATCCTAGCCCTAATGTATTCATCAATTTCTCAAACTCATAGTAAGAAGAAGGCAAATTAGTCATGGCCTCCGGAAATGCTTCTCTCAACAACTCAAGAAGCATATTAAAAATCTTGTTACTCAGTTTACCAAGGCATTTTAGGTGAAGCAAACGAATAATGAATGATAACTTTGAGAAGTTTTTGCAGCCATTGTACAATTCCTGTTGAGAATCGTCAATTAACTTGTAAAATTTTTCAACCTCAAAAATAGGAGAGTTCTCTTCTGTATTCAATTCATTTGCTCCACGTGGTATCCCAAATACATCATGGACTAAGTCTTGCATGTCATTAGTCCCATTTGAAACTCCAGTTGATGTATTTTCAAAATTATATGTTGCTTCAGTGTAGTTTGAAAGTTCTCCATGTGCTATCCAGTTATTGTAACCCTTGATAAATCCTACCACTTTCAAATGGTCATACGCTTCCATTTTAGTCACACAAACACCCATGCCACAATTTTTGCAAGGACACATTATGATTCCATCACAACTTGATCTAGAAAATGCAAATTCTAGAAAGCTTCTAAGTCCTGCCTCGTACTTTTCACTTGTTCTAGGGAAATCCATCCAACTCTTATCCATACTTTTAATATATTGAAATTTCCTCCAACAAGCTACCAACACCATGAAAAACTACATATTAGGACTTAGAAAAACTGCCACATTATATTCAGTATTTTCCAATACAAATCATTGAAACAAAAAAAATTGAAGATTTCGAACACAACATGTTGTATAGAACAGATAAACAAATTTTTGATAATTAATATGAAAAACACGAAAAACACAGCTAACTGCAGAAAGAGAGAGACTGCAGTAATAAAACTGCCGCTTCTTCAACACACGAGAAAGAGAGAGACTTGAAATAAAAAATGGAGATGATTGTGAAAAGGAAAATTTCAGTCAACATGCAACAACAATAATCACCACACTTTAATAGAATCTTCACTTACAGATGCAAGAAAGTCACCACTTAGATCCCAGCACAAGTAGTGCAGTTCCTCCTTGTTGCAATGAGCAAGTAGTGCAAGTAGGTGTCCAGTTATTGGCTAAAATCTCTCAGTTGTGCAGTTCCTCCTTGCTGCAATGAGCAACACACAAATGAAGTTCAATCTCAATCGTGTAGTATCAAAAAAGACACGAGAAAATAAAAGCAAATATAGATAATTGGAGCTGTGTACTTCTTCTTTTGCTAATCTCTCCGTTATTTGTAACAGAATTATATAATACTAGTGTCAACATCCTTTTGTTTGTATTCTTTCATCTTTATAGATATTGTCATATTGTGTGTACTTGAGAATAACAAAAGAAATTAATTCGACCTCGAAATATCATTGAAAAATGAGCTTCATTTGTGTCTAATAGGCAATTCCCGTGCAAATTTAGATGAGTATGAACAATTAGACTAGTATTGCACCATCATTGTGTAGAAGACTACAAATCATAAGGGCCTAGCAGAGATCAAATAACCAAAGATTAGACATTCAGCCTGTCACCCTGTACAGAATTTTCAAATGAAATAAATTAGGAAATGCGTGGTATCAGTATGTATTTACTCTTTCTTTATCTTAAATCTTTACAAGATTCATGAGAAGTTCCCCAACTGATGTACGATCTGACAAATGATTCGATGGTTTCATAACGTCTCCTTGTTGCATAAGTTCATGTGAGCACGTAAACATAACATGGGAACAATAATCATCATCCATCTTGCTGAGTCATTTTGAGGCTAATTTGTCTATTAGCAGTATGACATCAAGACTTTTTCTGACTACCTTTCTTAATACGTACTCCTCTAACTTTCTTTATCTAGCTACATTTGTCAGCATGAGTCATACAGCATGAATGAATCCGACTCATGCCCTTTTAGACAAGTATGTCAATGCCTTGGCTTACGACTATTGCTGCCTCCGGAGTATTGTAGTTCAACTCTCCATAATCAAATCACTTTTAGCACCCTAAAATGCACTTCAAAAATGAGTATATTGCATATACAATTCGAATTAGAGGAACCTTTAATTGATCAAAAGAATGAAACTAGTGCCAGTAGCAACATTGCTGTGGTGCCTTTGTTTATTCAATTGGACACTGCTTACCTAAAACTTTGATTGATCATTGCACATCATCTAGAGTTCATAGAAGTTGCATCAAATATATGATTTAAGTAAAACTAAAGTGCTGTGAGATACTTGGGTATAAAAACTTATAAACAACACAAAATATGCAAGTTCATTTGAAAATTTCCATCCTAGTGATTAATACTCCAAATAATAATGAAATGGAATATCAGAAAGTAGACTTATAGATTTTGGGAAATAGAATGAAATTGGTCCCTAGGAACCATATGAACTTGACCAGAGAGTACAAACACATGTTGGTTTCAGTGTCCTTGAATGTACTCCATAAAATACTCCCTAACAGAAAGCTAAGAAATTTCAATTGAAAACAATGAGGCTAAATGAAGTGTTTATGGCTCAGATTTATTTTTAAATGTAGAAATGGCATCAAGTTGATTTTTAAATGAATTGTTTACTCCCTTAGCTACATTGATTTTCCCTTTCTGCCTGTAAGTGCCATTTCAGAGCAAGAAATTGTCCCACGATGCACTTGGAGAAAATAATTACATGCTCCATACAAAACAATAGTAATGGCATCAAGTTCGGAGGCTACATCTCCACCAGCATTAATGAACTTTAAACAGCCAAGTGCCTATACAACAAGCTTATTCTTGTGCCAGGTCAATCAGAAAAACATGTCTCAGTTAAAAAATCTGCCTGTAACTTTTCCAACTAAAATTTTCAGGTCTTCATTGCAAACTTTATCAATCCAAGCATAACAGAGTACAAGAATAGATCCCATGATGCATTGGCCAACACAGCTCACCGGTATAATACAATGTAATCCAACAGAAGTTGAGTAAATTATGAAAGTCTTGTGTTCCAACAAGTCATGAACAAAGTACATTCAAAATGAATCATCATAAAACACTTTGCACACAAGGCAGTGGTTCAATACTTTGCTATTGATGGAAAAATGCTCCAAATGGCATGAAAAATGATTTTTCCAAGGCACAGGTAGAATCTTTAAAAGCACAAGTCCAACATACCCGATTAACATTCTTCCAATTTCAAATACTTCTACCAATTTCAAATAAGGCCAGCATACCAGTCATTTAAAATTTCCTTTACAAACTTCCTACCAGTTTCAAATAAATAAATCCATCTCCGTTCACAATACAACACCACCACATCCGTAACCCACCAAAATAAAAAGTAATTAAAAAAAGAAAGCCAATGAAATGCAATTAAAGAGCTGAAGGACAATAAGAGCATCCTATCGAGACTTCATTGTCTAATTGCACCCAGCTCTCCCTTCATCACACTCCAATGGATTCCCCCCAGTTGCTCCACCTTCAAGCTTTTGCATTCTTAACACACTTCCAAATTTGAACTCAGAACCATACTTTGCAAGCCAACTAGCCATTATGGACGCTAAGCACCAACATTACACCCTACGGACTGCAGCAATGGATTCAGGAGGAATGGTGCCAGAGACTCATAGTTCCATTTGAAGGACTGAACTCAAATATACAACTATTTGGCAACAAACTGAGAGCCAATTCGATTCCTATGGTATGGATTCTCACAAAAAGTCTCGACTCCTCCTATGGAGATAAAACGAAAAACAGTCCCCAATCCAAAGGTGAAAAAAGAAAGGAAAAAAGAAAGGGGGAAAACATGCAACATTGCTGAAATATCTATGTAAGATTTCAACTAAAACAAATGTTAGGGGAAGCAAAATTTGGGGAATTAAGAAATTATCTATGTAAACAACAAAATACAGGTGATTGCACACAAAGATTAAAAGATTCAGACATAAATTTCTGGAAAATAAGAAATGCAAGATTAGGGCAAAAAATTTGTACAAGACCAGTAGGAACATTAAAATGCACCGAGAGAGATAGAGGGAGGGAGGGAGGGAGGAACCAACCTTTTCTTGAGGCAATTAACTGGATCTAGACAGCCAGCATTCTGAGTCCACGCAAGGGAAAAAGAGGCTAAGATAATTGATGGTGAGAATCAGTGGTGAGAGGGTGGTGAGAGGCTAAGAGAATCGGTGAGAATCGGTGGTGAGAGGAGAGTTTCAACTAGCTCAAAGACTTAGCACCATTTTGGGGAGAATGTGAGCTAAAATCTTAAGAATGCTGGGTTTGTCCGCCACTGCACCCGAAGACAAAGACTTTGAGTGTGAGCTGAAATTGGTGTTGAGAGGAGAGTTTCAGCTAGCTCAAAGACTTAGCACCATTTTGGGGAGAGTGTGAGCTGAAATCTCAAGACTGCTGGGTTTGTCCGCCACTGCACCTGAAGACAAAGACTTTAAGTGTGAGCTGAAATCGGTGGTGAGAGGAGAGTTTCAGCTAGCTCAAACACTTAGCAGCATTTTAGGGAGAGTGCTGCCTGGAAATCTCAAGATTGGGTTTGTCTGCCACTGCACCCGAAGACAAAGACTTTGAGTGTGAGCTGAAAGACAAAATTTGTCCGCCGCTTTCACCCTTAAAATGTTTTGGAAAAAAATTGACTTCAACTATCCCTCCTTCCACACAAAATTTGTATGAAACATTTTTTTTTTGTAATTTTATTTCAAATATAGATTTTACTTATATATTGTTATTCATTATTTTTTTGACAAAAAACAAATATTTTTTTTAATCATGGTGCCAATACAGTGTCACTAAAAAATAATGCAAACAAAATATTACAAATTTTTTGGAATTTTTTATTTTTAATTTATTTCAAATATCGATTTTTCACATACAATATTATTCATTATGTTTTGATGAAAACATTTTTGTATCATGGTGGCAATTTAGTTTCACTATAATATATTGGAAAAAAATTATGAAAGTATTTTAGTAACTACATGTAAAACGAAGGCAATTCATTCCATAATGACAATAATATATTCATTGAAAAATATCATTGACAACTAAGGAAACTCGTCACAAAATACTCGTAGCAACAGTGATGAAATTCAACATCTTCTCATTATTTTATTCTGCCATGTTCTAGGTATTTGTTCATGGGAATATTATTGTGATGACATATTACATTTATCACGAACTAGTTGTCCCAATTAGACAATTCTGATGAAGTGGGATGTTTTGGGTACAGACCCTCCTTTTGTGGCTACTTTTTTTTTCGGTTCTTAATTTATTTGAGACATTGATTTTGCAGTTGTAGTATAATTTCTTATTTTACTAAAAAAACCACCAGTATGGTTTGACAAAATTTGTTAATTTTATGCAAGTGAAAATAATCTTTTTATTACATTTCTAATAGTTGAGCTAAAATTTTAAACACATTTCTTATAATTGCAAAACTACACTACATCTCATAATTGAAAATAATGAAATTCACTTGATATGGTAGTCAACAAGTTTTTTTCTTTTTTTTTTAATTCCAATGTTATTAATAATATATTGCAATAAGTTGTAAAAAATTGAAGTCAATTTAATGAGAGAACAAACTATCATGAATCCATTGCTATTAATGATGAAATTCCTATAGTGCTTAATCCTACACATTCCACCAATAATTAACTATTGAGATGTCTTTTGCCTACTGTTAATAAAAAAACATTGTGCTTAAATTACAAAATTTAGGTAGTCATAGTTGAATATATGAATGTTCTTTATATATATATATATATATATATATATATATATATATATATATATATGTATATTTAGGATTAGTTATAACTTAAATTTCAGGGAAATATAAAACAGCTATACACAATTTATTCAAATGTCTAGAGCATTTCATAAATAGAGAAAAGCATAGGGGCTAATCTATAAAATTTAGGGTGTCATAGTAGAATTTGTGTGAAAATGAGTTTTCATGACAAAATGTCGTCACTATCCTTCAATTAGCGGCTCTAACTTAACTTTTCAAGAAATACAAAACTGCTTTACAATATCTTATTCAAATGTCTAATGCATTTTGCAAATACAGAAAATGTAGGGGGCTAAACTGTAAAGATTAGGGTGTCATAGTAGAATTAATGAAAGTCAGCCATGAAATGTAGTTTTATAGTGACGATAAATGTTGTCACTGACCATTCAATGATATTGATAATATATTACAAATGTTATAATGACAACATTAAGTTGTTAGTAAATATTTATCAGTGACGAGAACTCAAGTTGTCAATGAACAGAACGAGCAATAGTGATGAATATCGTCACTACTACATACTCCAAATTCACCAAGTCGTCACTATTGTTTTCTATAATTATTCCCGCATCCTAGAAACCTCTTGGCAGGAAACTTTTTGTGATGAGAATTTGATGAGATTATTGTGACGACTTCTAGTGTTGTGGTTAAAAGATAACTTTAAAGGATAACTATTGTTTTCACTGAAAAGTGTTGTCACTAATCTCCAATTTTTTAATTTTCTAACTAATTGAATTTGAAAATTTTCATTTATATTAACTTCACGTTAACTAATAACTAACTTTATGTTTTAAATTTAAAAATTATTACAATTTGACCAATTATGGGTGCTTTAGCTACGATAATTCAAAATTTTGGCACAAGTCAACTAGGATTAATTTAGTCAATTTCAACTTTAGTTTTCTTCTAACTTTTTGTTTTTTTTTTTCCGATTTCTCACACACTCACAAGTGTCATCAAAGGTAGTCTAAGAGCACACCACTCATGCCAGTGTTTTCAAAGTAAAAGTGTCAGTTTAAATTGTCTATACTGACACCTCTAAGTGCCACTAAATGCCCTTTTTATTTTTTTTTTCTGATTTCTCACACACTCACAAGTGTCATCAAAGGTAGTCTAAGAGCACATCACTCATGCCACTGATTTCCAACTAAAAGTGTCAGCTTAAATTGTCTATACTGACACCTATAAGTGCCAGTAAATGCCCTTCTTGTTGTAGTATATTGGGTACTGTTACAAGTGTCAGCACAGACATGCTAGGGTGACACAACTCAACTAGTGTCGTTATAGGCATGTCAGAAAAGGCCCTTTTTGTTGTAGTGTATGTGATCGATATACTTTTTTTTTTCGTTTAACATTTTGATGCCAAATTACATATATTCCGTCATTTTAACAATCAAATTGGTGTACAATTACAGAGTTTGCATGTACAACATGATTGTATTAGTGAAGATAGCACGTGAAACGTCAAGAAATAAAAATTCTTTACGTGATTGAAACAGTGCTTTGTTCAAGCTACCGACTAGAGGGGCTCAGCATGGAGTTCTTTACGTGATTGAAAGATCCGCGAAAAGATATAATCATGCATGTGAACTTTTGTGGTTTTGTTTTCACTTTCCAATAATACCCTTATATAATTAAATAATAAAGTGTATTTTAAACTCCAAATTCGAATTGATCGATGGATTTTTATGCATATTCGTGTTGATATAATCATTCCCTCCTAATTAATAGTATTCTAAAAGAAAATGAATTCTAAATAAAGTAAAATAGAAAACATAAAAACCATATTCTAAAAGGAATCCAAAGATTCACGTTTTGGAATAGGATTCGAAGATGACTCATAATTATATATATGACTCGTTACAAGATCAATTATGCATTATATACTTTTTTCCCCTTTTTGTAGGTATTGAAAATTGGAATATGGGTCATTGTTATAAGGTAAATACATTATTTGGGACTAAAATAATAATTTTTTATTTGGATAAAGCTTAGACAAGCATAAAATTTTTTCTTTTCTAAGATGCCCTTACTAGTAATATTAATGACTTTAATCTATTTCCCAACATAAATGTAATTGTAATTGTAAACATAAATGTATTACTTTTTATCATTTTTAACAATATGAAATCAATGGGAGACAAGATCCAACCTAATATATACATAAAATATATAAAATCATCATAACTTTCTTTTGGTTTCTAACGCATTTCTATAAGTCAACTCATGCACAATACCTACACACATGTTTTCTTTAGAAAATATAGTTAGCTAAGAAAAGACATATAAATTAGCTAGTTACAGACTAATCGTTCATTTATTTTTTCTTGTTTTTGTTATGAAATGGAATTTATAATTCAAGCATCTCTTTTTGCATCCCGTAAAAATTTGTGTGTACACAATACTCTTAATTTAATTCAAGCATCTCATTTTACATCTCCTGAAAAATTTGTGTGTACACAATAATCTTGAAAATGAATTATTATTAAATTATAAACATAACCCTAAATAAGATATTATGCAACGTGCAAAGCATGTTTTCTTATGCTTGTTGATGTAAAGAGGGCAAACGTACTCATAAATTTTGAAGTGGTTGAAAGCTTTAAACTGAATGGCCTATCCTAAGATTTGAACATTTTTTGTAACTTAAAGATCTGTCATACATGCACGACACAATCTAACAAAAAATTCTCATGTATTTAACCAGAATGGAAATTAATTCATTAATTGCCCTGTGTGACTCGTGCCTTATAATTAGAGGCTTCATCTCTTCATTGATCCACCGTTGCAAAACAAACACAGTAAAGTCCTAAAATTTTTCCATCCTGTCCCTTTCCCTCACAGCATATAATACACAATATTCTCAAACAACAAGAATAATAACAACAATATTGATGATGGCACTTGTGGCTTTTGCTTCACCAAGCACAAATCCAACAATTTTGGGTCCTCCAGCTGAGAAACCAGTGGTTGTTCTGAGTTCCTTAGATAAAGAATGCTGCACGTCTAAACAAAATGTGCATGTTTCATCACGCAGGATTGCAATCCTCGTATTGTCGAAGTGTAACAAAATGTCTTAAGGGAATTGCTTTCCCTCAGCCAGATCTTATTGAGAAACTCATCGATGGAGGAGTCCCCACCCCCGTTGTACCTCAACCTCAAGTAACAATGAATGATTTCCCTTTGGATTTCAAGTTTCTGCTCAACTTCAGCTTTTCAGGTAATACACTTACGTAGATACACGTATATATACTTGAATAATTTAGATAACCTTGCATAAAAGTAGCACTGTTACCAATATCTAGATCAAGTGGTGAAATATCAAATAGGTAGATGATAAGTCCCATGTTCACCCTCAAATCGTCCCATTCGGCTTTAAACAAGTAATGAAGAGGTCCTTGTCTGACCCAAGCTGCCTCCTTTCGCCTTTTCCTTATTTGGCTATAGAAGTATTACTATATTTCCATGTTCTTGTTACTACATCAATAATCATCAATAGATGCATTGATGTTACAAACTGAAGGTTCAGGAACTGAAGGTGGGAGAGGACCAACTACTTGGGACGTTTTCTTCGGTCAAGGCCAAAAAGCAGTTAATTCCTACGAACTATACAAGGTACGTAGAATCGGGAAATATATAAGCATGTACAACTTTGGGAGAAGGCAAGGTAAACAAAATTCCAATCTAAGACGTGTTATTGTTATCACATTTTCGATACAGGAAGATGTACAGAGGCTCAAGGAAATGGGTGCTGACACTTACAGGATGTCAATTTCCTGGTCAAGGATCTTACCAGGTGTGGCATCAAAATAGAATTTTCCTGTATTGTCCTTAGCCGATTAGCAAGATTCATTATTCTGCGTTGGTTAGTAAAATCTCAATTTGCAGATGGGACAGTAAGTAGTGGAGTAAATCAAGAAGGAATTGACTTCTACAACAATTTCTTTATTGAATTAATCAAGAATGGTAAGAGTTGTTCACCCAACTTGTTCTTTTGATGGATTCAGTTTTCTCATTCACATTTTGCATGGATAATTAAGGAACTACAAATAATTAATTATTTCAGTCAATCGCAGAATGAAGGAATTACTCCTTTTGTGACGCTTTTCCACTTCGATTTGCCAGTGGCCTTGCAAAAGAAGCACAACGGATTTTTGGACAGGCAGATCGTGTAGGTTTGCTGCTTGCTGCTTATGAAGTAGTACTGCACTATTACAGACACATCATTAGAGATGGCAAATGGGCGGGACTTCGGCGGGATTTATTTAGAACTGGAAAATATGAGTCATACCTAGATAGTCCCATATTAGGCATGGGACTAATACGGGTGAGACTAAAATGGACTAAGCCCATTTGATCCCGCCTAAATACCCAAATTAATCACATTTTATTTATTTTTTAAGAAACACTCTTTTTTTTCTCAATCAAATATCTCAATATTGTCTTTTCTTTTTATATTATTTAGTTTGTTTATTTAACTTCATAAAAGTTCTACACTCTTCTTTATAAATTGTGCGATAATTTTTCAAACTAAATAAATTTTTCTAAATGTGAAATTTATAAAAGACCAACTTCATATAAGTGGATGATTCTTTTTGGGAGTTCGTGTTGATAAAAGTCTATTGATCAACAAAATTTAATTATCCCCAAAATCCATCTATTTATGTAAGTTATTTTATTTCTTAACTCTCAAAACCCAGTCTAAAAATTTTTCCAATTCTAAGGCCATCCTAATTCAATGAAATTCTATCAAGAATAGAATTTTGCAGTGATGGAATTTTGTAGTTGTGAGAGAGCATCTGATGCATACATGCTAATTTACCTAACTTGTACTACAACCTTATAACATTAATTTATTAATGTTGAGAAGAAAATGAAAAAAAAAGGTTGTTTTTTATTTTGTTATTATTTTAATGGATACACATGGTAGTCCCAAATAAATCCCATACATACCCATATTTTAAATGGGTATTATTGGGTATATCCCAATAAGGCCCAAAATCCATATTTTAGATATCCATCCCGCCCAAATTAAATTTGGGTATGAGATCCCAATGGGTTTTAGGTATTTTTGCCACCTCTACACATCATGCTTCTAAATCTCTCTCTCTCTCTCTCATTTTTTATTTTTTTTTGGCTTTCTTCTCTATTTTAGAGATGATTTTACAGCATATGCCAATCTTTGCTTCGAAAAAGTTTGGGGATCAAGTTAAGCATTGGGTTACAATCAATAAACCACAATTGTTGGGTCAATTTGGCTACAAAAAGGGAATGACTACACCGGACCAAATTGACTTTCCTTTCCATGATCTTCATAATATTATACTAGCTCATGCAACCGCTGCTAAACATTACAAGGGCAACTACCAGGTTAGTTTGCAAGTGATTTGTTCAATTAAAATCGCATTTAACATAAGGCGGAGGATTACCAGGCGCAAGAGCCTCGGGTGCCAAGCATGCAAATAGCACAAGAGATCTGGCATCCTAGGACAATGGATATAGATACTAAAACAACAAACATCCAACCTAAAACAGTAAGTGAAAAAATGTAGAAAATCATTTCATTTATTGAAATTTATGTCCTATAATCAATTTCATTCATTTAATTTGAAATTCATTCCATGGGAACCATAAACAATATGGTGCAACCTTTGTGACAGTTATAAACGATGTTACTCAAACTCGACTACAATATTCTCCCGACACAAATAAACTAGTGTAAGATAAAGAATCCGATACGGGTATGATTGGGAAATTGAAGAGTTGGAGTAACATAGGTTAGAGGGAGTCTTGTCCCATTCAAAATCAAGGATTTGTGGTCAAAAGTGCTCCTACTTATGCCCCCTTTGTCTTCTCCATTTGCTCACCAAAGTCTGTTTTTCCATTGCGTGCAGCCTACCTAGAAGGGAGAGATTGGAATATCACTGGTCACACAGCGGTTTGAGCTAAGTGATAAATCCATAGTAGGCAGAACAGCATCAAAGAGGGCCTTCGATTTTTTGACTGGATGGTTATTTAATTACTCCGTACTGATCTTCTAGTACTTCTTACCAAAACACCCAGAAAAAATATTACATTGAATATATCATCCATCGTTAAACGCCACATCCTATTTTCTGTTTATCAGTTCAATTTTTGCCGTAATAGGATGTTGGAACCACTGGTGTTTGGTGATTATCCATTCATCATGAAGGCCTTGGCGAGGGATGCCCTCCCAATATTCACTGATGAAGAAAAAGCTTTAATTAAAGGATTGTAAGATTTCATTGGTGTTAATTACTATACTTCAAGATATGCAAGTTCTGTTCCAATAGTACCGGGTCAAGAATACATCAGAATTGACCAGTACCTACATGTTCAGCTCAAAAGGAAGTATCCACATATTTATAATCAAAAGCTGTTAATGAACCATATGCTGATACATTTTGCTAATTTTTGTTTCTATCTAAACAGCTAAAAGGGATGGTAAGCCTATAGGAGTACAGGTAATTATTAACCAGTACTTCATTGCCGAAGTTCTGTCCGGTCTTGAAATATTTATTAGCTAGACCGCTTTTCATTTGGCATTTGAAATCCGGATTGCTTAATTTTAATAGATGATATCAAGCCTAATACCGATCGGGTAATTTAGGCCCATGAAGCGATGAAGTTTATGTATACCCGCGAGGTTTGGGAGATGCTCTTGAGTACATAACCAAAGAATACAAGAAGCCCAACATATACGTCACTAAGAATGGTTAGTTTTCATAAGATATTCTCAATCTCCAACAAGAAAGATAAAGGAGTTCACATAATGTAAAAATTGATAATGAACCAGAACTTGACAATTTCACTAGGCTATCTGGAGGCACGAGTATTAGTGTATATGCCTTAAAGTCAATCAACTTTTAGGATTTATTATACATTTTAACTATTTATGTAATAATAAATGACATCTGTATCATATTAATTGCTTATATTTTTATATAAGTATGATAAATTCCTTAGAATAAACCTAATCGATGAAATCATAACAGTTATGATAGTGAGGTTCATTCGATTATAAATAGGGTTTATTCTTAAATATCTCTAGTCATAGCATTAACAAGAAAGGGCATTGTTAATACAGTTAGATTAGCATATACTATGCTGCTTCTATATGAGGAGTAGTAGATCTCATCTATTATGGTGTGCGAGACACCTAAACAATTATATGGGTGCTTGATGGTATGATCAATTTTACTAAATTGATCCACATAGAGACATCCTTTAAGTGCCCAAGGATTAATTTCTAAGTGATGTTTATGTAAGTGATTCTTAGATTTAACATTATCATGGTATCTTGAATATGGATAGTTATACTTTCTTTGTTATATGATTGCTTCTGTAAAAAGGAATGCTCACATCATTAGTAAATGGGTGTATACTTGAAATATGGAAAGATAGTGAATAACCTATAAGGATTTACCGTCTCTTATAGAAGAGGAATTATCTCATGTCTGATAACTTGTAGAAGGATAACTCAGAAATCTTGGCGCTAAGTGGGAGAGTCTTAGAAAGTGTTTCTAAAAACTTTTTCGTTGGAGTTATATTTTGGTACAAGAGAAAAGAGTATCAATCACACAATGGAATAGGCATAACTTATTCCAAAATTAATGTGGGATAAGTGTGGTAAAAAGATATTAGTTGCATGGTAAATGTTCACTGAAAGGTAAAGTTATCCATTTGACTTTTCTCATTACTTGGGTGGTCATGATGCATTGTTAGATGCCAATCTTGATCTATAAGTATGAGTTGATTGATTAGTGGAATCAATGATAAATTAAAAGGAGTTTTAATTTATCTAGTTCTTATTTATTAAGAATTTATAGCTCATATTTATTGCCAACATATATGAGAACCTAATGGATCACACACATTAAGAACTTAGTTAGATTAAACGAATTTCAAGTGGGACTTGATAGATGTGTTTTTATAACTTATATTTTAATTTGTGAGACAAATTAAATTTGAGGGACTTATAGTGCAAATAAGTTTTAGTCTTCCAAATACAAGAGTTGTATTAGAATAAGGAAGCTAAATCTTATCAGAAACTGATTTCAGGTTACCATAAAGATTTGAAAAATTATTTGTCTATATATACTCACTAAACTTTTGTTAGCAAGAAGAATCATCACACAAATTGTCTTGTGAGATTTTTGAGAAAAATCTTGAGAGAACAAATACCCAAAATGCGTCCAAGAAAAAAAGAGAAAAATTGCATCTCTTATTTTTCATCTTGAGACGAGTTTTTCATGGTGAAAAATTAGGGTTATTTCAATAGACTTGGGTATGGTTGTCTTGGAAATAGTTAGCACTAATCTAGTTTAATCTAATTTGACCTTGGAGATTCTAGTTAAGGAGGTTTGTATGGATCACCCTTATAGGCCGGACGCGTGTACGGCTACGTGGATCTCTTTGCCATCCTCTGCATCAAATCTCTACCAAGTTCAAAGAGGTTTTTGTGGATAGAGGTAATTGAACTAACTCTATGTTACATGAATTTAATCAAAGGATGATCTATTGGAAGGAATCAAAAATAATAAATTTTCGCTATGTTATCTCTATGATTCCTAACAACGACGGGGTCTGATCCCAATTAAGATTGCACTCAAAGACGATGCCAGAATTGGAAATATTCTTGCTCATTTGGAAGCAGTTTCAAGGGCCGTGAAGTAAGCCAAAGAAGTCTGCCAAATGGTTCAAATCTTCTTTCTTGAAATAGTCCCCACCTGAAGTTCTCCACAATAAGCAGTTTCAGAGCTTGCTCCTCCTATTTTCATACTTTTCTAGTTTCCTTTATTTAGATTGAGGTCCTTTCGGAGTGCTCAAAACATTCATAAGCAATTGTTGGTGCTATATCAAAATATTAGAGGTTTTATGTGCACTTTTATATTTCTGTGACTAATAAATGAGCTCTAAAAATTATTTGTGAGCTTTTTGTTCATATTAGCTGCTGCTTTTATTCAGTTGCTCTAATTGTAGCCACTGCTAATATATAGTAAGAAGCAAAAAAGGATAAGCGTCACTAGGAGTCACCACTTTGAAAATATTTACTCAAGGAATTTAAGCACAAAAACAAAACAAATCTCCAAATCAGAGGCTATCCTAAATATATTATAACTTGCTCACAACAAATTAGTATTAGTATAATAAGAGTTGGTATGTTTCTTCACTAATTGGGATATAGTATGGGGACAAATATTAATTACATGGTAATTGTTGGTAAAAAGAAAAAATCAAACTAGTTAACATTTCTCAACAACACTTGGGTGATGATGCCAAATTGCTAGATGCTAATACCAATCTTGATTTGTAGATGTAAATTAATTATTAGATAAGCTATGATGATGAATTAAAATTGTTGAATTTATTTTGCTCTTGTTCATAGTTCATACTTTGCGAATTTGTTTGAAAATCTAATGAGTCACACATATCAAGAACAATCATGATGAGGACACAAGCAGGGAAGCGCACCTTCAACCTCGGGATCCTTTAGCCAACATTGATGGTCCGATGACAAGGGCGAGATCCAAGAGGGTGAAAGAAGCTTTACAAGCTTTGATCATTCATCATGGCAACAAGGAGCAAGCTAAGTTTGAAGATTTGGTGAACCATGAAGTCACCTTGCTTACTTGTACGTTTGAAGTGAAGGAATGATCTTGACTACCGTGGGCACGCCTTACCACTGCAAGTTTTCTGATCTCATATTTATTGTGACAGATTTAAGACGTGGGCATGCCTTACAACTGCAAATCTTCTGGTTGCATATCTACTGTGTCAGATTTAAGACGTGGGCATGCCTTACGACCTCAAGTCTTCTGGTCGCATTCCTAGTTTCATTAGGGTTCTTAGTCTTTTTAACAATTTCAAGTAGTATTAGGGTTTGTCTTGTAAGGCTTATAAATAGCCACTCTTGTAACTATTTTTGAGGACTTTTTGAAAAATACAAACGTGAGGTTTTTCCTTCAAGTTCTTGATTGAACTTTCTTTTGAATTCTTGAGTTCATAGCTTAAGATTCAAATTAGACTTTATCGATTAGTTTGCTCCCTAATCGTGGTGTCTCTTCCTCCATTGATATTTGCTTGGGGTTGCTGATTACCTTCGCGTATCAAAGGTCTCGAGTCCATGCGAACAGCTGAGTTCAATTTCCATTAAGAGCAAAGATCCAACTCTGATATTTTCCGTGTTGGGAGGGTCCAGGAGGATCTACCCCTAGGGTAGCTCATCAGTTGGTATCACAACATCAGGTTAATTCTCTTTCAATTGAAATTGTTCATATCTTGTTATTAAAAAAAAAAAAAGTTACTGTTCATCATTACTGTAGCGGTATTACTATTCACTTTACTGTTCATCCGAGTAAAAAAAAAAAAGTTTTGTTTGTTCTCTGTTCTTATTGTCCAATTTAGGGTTTCTAGTTGTGTTTTGTTTCTAGTGCCACGTACCTTTTAATTCTTGATTGTTAATTGTTAAAGTTTTGTCTGCAATACCCATGGTCATTTTTTGAAATTCTTGAAATCACCCTTGAAATTGTTGACCCAAATTATCATGAATTTTGGAGTCCGTGGATAAAAAAAAAAAGGGGGACTCAATCAGGGTTAAATCCGAATTGGATCTTCTCCTATTTATTCTTGAAACCAAATCCGAATTGTTGTTGGATTCCAAATTCCTATTGAATTAAGGTTGAAAGTTGTTAATTGGAAAGTGCTCAATCATATCCAATTAAAGATTCCAAATCTTGATTGAAAAGGACTACCCAAATTTGATTTGATTGAGTTTCTATCTTTGAAAAGGATGGACCGAGTGCGAATGCACTTGTTCACACCTAACCACCCTTACCTTTTGTGTCACATCCTCAACAACCTAAACCTTCCATTTTTCACCCTTTCCACTCGATTTTCAACAAGAAAAGGTACAAATTCTAGAGTTTCTAAGATTTGCAAAATTCTATTTTGTATCTTATTAATTGCGTCAAAAAAAAAATTCATGAGTTTTGTTTGGATTTTCGAGTTATTAGTTCTGGAATTTTGAGAGTTGAGTTCTTTTAAGAACTTTGAGAAGGAAAAATTGAGAGTGAGTGTTCTTTTCTTGGAGTGATGCACGAGCGCATTGCAAGATAGACTAGGTTATAATTGTTTTACAAGTTTAACAGTATGTCTCAAGAGGGAAAAGCACTTGAGCAACCTGAAGTCAAAGTTTCAAATAAACTTTTGCTCCAAGCGCTTCAACAACAAGCGGCGAGACATGAATATGTGATGGCACAGTTATCAGATAGGTTGGCAGCAATTGAGGTGCGAGGTACCGGAGATACACACAACAATATGATCTCGAGTGTTCAAAATGATGATCATGATGCGGATGACGAGGGATATCAATCAAACACCTCAACTCGATCAAGGAAAAGCCAAAGGGGAGCAAGGGACGGTCGAAATAGACCTAGGAGAATCGATGACAATCTTGGTTCCATCAAGACCAAGATACGTACCTTTCATAGAAAAAATGATCCTAAAGCTTACTTGGATTGGGTTGGAAGAGTCGAGCAAGTGTTTGAAGTTCACAATTACTCTGAGGAGAAAAAGGTGAAACTTGCAGCTGTTGAGTTTCAAGATTATGCATCTATTTGGTGGGAGTAAATATGTGCCACAAGGAGAAGAAATAGGGACCAACCAATTGAAACTTGGACTGAAATGAAGCAAGTGATGAGGAAACGATTTGTACCATTCCATTATACTATGGATTTGTACAATCATCTTCAACGACTCACTCAAGGGTCTAAGTCGGTTGATGAGTATTACAAGCAAATGGAAGTAGCTATGATAAGGGCTAATATGCAAGAGGCCCCGGAAGCAACCATGGTGAGATTCCTTAATGGGTTAAATTCTGAAATCAAAAAGGATGGTTGAGTTTCAAGATTACTATGAGATTCAACAAATGGTGTCCTATGCAGAGAAGGTGGAAAAACAAGTCATACCTTCAAAAACAGCTAGTGGCCGAACCACTATACCCTCTTCCATTCCTTGGAGAAGAAATCAATTTCCAACATCCAACGCTTGGCCTAGGCAAGGTAATAGCGAAAGGGACAACAAGCGGATGGAACAATCTTTCCATTCCAGTACAACTTCTTCTAAATCAACCCCAAGGCCGAATTTGGCAAAGACACATACATCCCCGAATGCATCTACCACCCAACCAAAGGAATGCTTCAAGTGCAAGGGAATTGGCCACCTAATGGCTCAATGCCCAAATCGAAGCATCATGTACATGAATAAGGATGGAGTATGGCAAAGTGAAGAAGAAGAGGAGTATGCAGGCATGCCATCCCTTGAAGAAGAAGGGAAGGATGAAGGCATGGTTGAGGTAGAGGAAGAGCCCGAAACTCGAGCTATGGTGACTATGAGAGTGCTTAGTGCACAAGCTCAAGAAGATGATCTCCAAAGGACCAACATCTTTCGTACAAGATGCAAAATTGGAAATGAGGTATGTCTTATGATCATTGATAGTGGATCTTGTACCAATTGTGTAGCTGCTGATTTTGTTGAACAAAGATACATTCCATGGACTTACCACCCTAAACCCTATAGATTGTCTTGGTTAAACGATGGGGGGGAAGTCAAAGTGAACAAACAAGCTGTAATCGCTTTTTCTATTGGTAGATACAAGGACCAAGTGTTATATGATGTAATTTCTATGCATGCTAGTCATGTCTTGTTGGGGTGTCCTTGGGAGTATGATAGGCAGGCTGATCATATTAGATTAACTAATAAGTATAAGTTCATTATGGACAACTTCAAAATCACTCTTTCACCGTTGACACCTACACAAGTGTATGAAGAACAATTGCATCTCAGAAGAGAGAGGGAGAAAAGGCAGCAGAGTGAGGAAAAGAAAAAGCCAAATGTGAGAGAGAATGAGGGGAAAAAGAAAGTAGAGGCCGAGTTGAGTGGAAAAGAAAATCTGAGTGGAAAAATAATCAGTGAGGCCGAGAGTTTGGAAGTGAAAAAAGAAAGTTTCTATGCAAGTGTGCGTGAGGTAGATAGGGCCTTGAATGCACAAAGTTTTCTCATAGTACTTATGTACAGGCAAGCTGATTATTATTCTTTTTACACACTAGGCATAACCGATTCTCTTCCTAGTGCAATCTACTCTGTTTTGCTGGAATTCAAGGACATGTTTCCAAAGGAAGGCTTGCCTCAAATTCAAGGCATCGAACATCAAATTGACTTTGTTCCTGGAGCAATTCTACCAAATCGACCAGCCTATAGAGCAAATCCGGAGAAGGCAAAGGAAATCCAAAGGAAAACCAGTGATACACGTCACGTTGCTAATTTGTTTTTCAAAGAAGTGGTAAGACTACATGAAGTGCCCCGTACTATTGTAAGTAACAGAGATATCAAGTTCCTCAGTTATTTCTGGAAGTCACTCTGGGGTAAGTTGGGTACTAAACTTTTATTCTCCACCTCTAGTCATCCTCAAACGGATGGTCAAATTGAGGAAACCAATAGAACCCTTGGTGCTTCACTTCGAGCCCTTGTACAACAGAATTTAAAAAGATGGGAAGAATGTTTACCTATTGCTGAATTTGCGTTTAATCACATTACCCATTCCACTACTAGTCATTCCCCCTTTGAAATTGTTTATGGTTTTCAACCCCTAACTCCCTTAGACTTGTCACCTATCCCGGTTGATGAATGTTTAAGTACAGATGGTGTCAAAAAGGCAAAGGCTGTTCAGAAATTACATGAGAAAGTTTGTGCTCAAATTGAGAAA
Organism: Gardenia jasminoides; assembly: GCA_013103745.1. Taxonomy (NCBI): domain Eukaryota; kingdom Viridiplantae; phylum Streptophyta; class Magnoliopsida; order Gentianales; family Rubiaceae; genus Gardenia; species Gardenia jasminoides. The sequence goes on along the minus strand of CM023098.1, from coordinate 17,202,593 downwards.
AAGAATGCACAATATGCAAAACATGCCAATAAGGGTCGAAAGCAAGTTGTATTCGAACCTGGTGATTGGGTTTGGTACATATGCGGAAGGAAAGGTTTCCCACCTCTCGTAGGACCAAACTACATCCTAGAGAAAATAGGCCTTTTCGTGGGCTTCAAAGGATTAATGAGAATGCCTACAAGTTCGAACTTCCCAGTGAGTATGGCATTAGTGCAACTTTTAACGTGTTTGACCTATCCTCTTTTGATTTTGATACAGATTTTGAAGATTCGAGGACGAATCCTTTCGAGGACAGAGGGAATGATGAGGACACAAGCAGGGATGCACGCCTTCAACCTCGGGATCCTTTATCCAACATTGATGGTCCGATGACAAGGGCGAGATCCAAGAGGGTGAAGGAAGCCTTACAAGCTTTGATCATTCATCATGGCAACAAGGAGCAAGCTAAGTTTGAAGGTTTGGTGAACCATGAAGTTACCTTGCTCACTTGTACGTTTGAAGTGAAGGAATGATCTTGACTACCGTGAGCACGCCTTACCACTGTAAGTCTTCTGGTCAGATATTTACTGTGTTAGATTTAAGACGTGGGCACGCCTTACGACCTCAAGTCTTCTGGTCGCATTCCTAGTTTCATTAGGGTTTTTAGTCTTTTTAACAATTTCAAGTAGTATTAGGGTTTGTCTTGTAAGGCTCATAAATAGCCACTCTTGTGATTATTTTTGGGGACTTTTTGAAAAATACAAACGTGAGGTTTTTCCTTCAAGTTCTTGATTGAACTTTCTTTTGAATTCTTGAGTTCATAGCTTAAGGTTCAAATTAGACTTTATCGATTAGTTTGTTTCCTAATCGTGGTGTCTCTTCTTCCATCGATATTTGCTTAGGGTTGCTGATTACCTTCGCATATCAGAGGTCTTGAGTTCATGCGAACAACTAAGTTCAATTTCCATTAAGAGTAAAGATCCAACTCTGATATTTTCCGTGTTAGGAGGGTCCAGGAGGATCTACCCCTAGGGTTGCTCATCAAATCAAAGTTGGTTTAACATAAATTCAAGTAGAGATCTAATCGATGGACTATGTTATAGTAACATGAGTTACGATAATGCTAAGGAGGTAACCTATAATAACAGGTTTTTACCGTCTTTAATGACAAATTAGATCGTTTAGCGACTTTTCTAATATTGTAATGGTAAGTTTACTAAGAAATTTAGTAAGTATATCTCTTAAAACAGTAAGTTATAGTTATCAATGAAAATCTACATTTTCAGTAAACAAACTTACTTGCTTTTTAATAAAATTTACCTTTTTTGAATTTAACTTACTAGTGAGTTTGTTAAGAAATTTAGTAAGTATATCTCCTAAAACAATAAGTTATAGTCATTAATGAAAATTTACATTTTTAATAAACAAATGTACTTATTTTTTAATAAAATTTGCCATTTTTTGAATTCAACTTAATAGTAAATTTACTAAGAAATTTAGTAAGTATATCTCCTAAAATAGTAAGTTATAGTCATTAATGAAAATTTACGTTTTCAATAAACAAAATTTACTTACTTTTTAATAAAATTTATCTTTTTTTGAATTCAACATACTTACTTTTTAATAAAATTTATCTTTTTTGAGCTAAGGGTTCATTTGGTTTATAGGATGAGACAGGATTGGATGACTATGAACCCGACTAAAAAATTGAGGATACTAAAAGTCTGATATCTAGGTTCCTCATTTCTAGAATTCTAAACCATTTCAAATTTTAATAAAGAATTCTATCACAATGAAAACACATTAGAATTCAAAATACAAGTTTATCCAATTATCATTATCATTATCATTATTATTATTATTTATAATTTTTGGTTAAAAGCACCAAACATTCTAATATTGGATGTCATTTGCACTTTTCCTATCCTGTTATTTTTTGTTGTAATTTTCTCTTTTAATTAGTAATGAGCACTATTGTTTTAATATAATTACAATAATGAACTCATAAGTACAAAATAAGGTTAATGTACTTTTAAAAAAATCCACATTTTTTTCTCAGGAGAATGATTAAAAAAAATTACAAGAGCACATATAATCTATTTTATAATTTTAATTAAATTCATTTCATGAACAAAATAATTCTAAAATAATTAGCATGCTATAACAACATGTTATTTTAATAATAGAAAAAAATTTCTATCAAAATTCTCAAATATCGATGATATATGTATGAAAGATATATTACCATATTATATCCCACATCTACTCATTGATATTACTATGAGGAGTAATAGTTTTGGTAATAAAATCATTTTGCATTTAATTCACAAGTTAATATTTTTTACAAAATAAAAGTGAACTTTTTGGGAATTTATATTGTGATTTTTCCAAAAAAGCTATATTTTAGCAATTGTTGTCATCGACACTTCATTGTATTCACCAAATTTTACCAATATAATATTAATGTCATTACTACTAATTGAAGTTCAATTAGCATTACTCTATCCAAATTAAAATAATTAACCAAAGTAACAAAAAATGATAAAAAAGAAAGAAAAAATATGCTCAATTGGATGTGTTCATAATACAAATTCTGTTAATGGATAACTAGTATATGTTAAATTATATTTCTATTTATTTGAAATTTATATAAATTGTATATCGATCAAGAATTAAATTACTGATTATTTAAACAATTCATACCAAAGTGCATTGTATGATGTGTACTATATTTACACACCTTTATACTCATTTCATTATTCTTTATTCCTTTTTTTAATGGTGCAAAATTCTTTGGATTATATTGCTAAAAAAAGCATAAGATCTTTTACAAATTATTGAAATTAAATTACAAAATGCTATTACTTTTAGGAGAAACTATGTATTGTAAGAATGGTTTAACAATTTTCTAGTAAACATAGCTACTACATCAAAATGAAAAAAGAATTTTGATGGAATTTTGATCTGATTACAAGTACTTCTACTAGTAATAATATAAACAATGAAAGTGATGAAAAATTCAAATTAAAAATCACCCTACACAAGATTACGGTAATTTTTTAGATAAATTAGACTAATATATGCTAGAAAATAGTAAGGGGGTGTTTGGTATATAGGTTTCAACCCCCACTATGGGTTTCAAATTCAATTATACCCATATAAAATGTTTGGTTGGGGTCAATAGGAATAAATTAACGGGAATGATAGGCCTCTTCTATGGGTTTTTTGATTAACCACTTGTTACTAAGGAATCATCTTAGTTGCCCATCTTATTCTTCTTTAATCATCTTAATTACCCTTTTATTCTCATTCAATGCAAAAATATGAAAATAAAATGCTGCTATTTCAACAAATGAAAAGAAAAAGAAAAGAAAAAAAGAAACAATGAAAAAGAAAAATAATAGATTATAAAATCCATTCCACATTAACAAACACATTGTGGGTTTTCATCAAAACCCATTATCATTGACCACTTTATGATACCGATAGTGATAGTGACAGTGGAATTCGAACCAAACGGCTCCTAAGTTTAAATCATTTGTGAAACGACAATTTCAGTAATTTCCATACCATTCACTCATAAAGAAATATGATTATTATAAAAATGTCATATCATAATATTTCACATATCATTTGCCCATAAAAACTTAAAATTATTCTCATAAATTTTAATGATTCTTACTATGTATAAGCTTCACAGATAATTTGGGGTGGTTTCTATTATAAAATAATAACCATAGTTACTAAAATTCTAGACAGATATGAATAGGCAATAAATTTTATCATTTTGTCAACAATAAATTTATTAAAATTTTATCATTTTATTGTATTCATGTGACAGTCCCATCTCCTCCTAAGGCGAATCAAAGGATTTGGCGGATTGCCTATCCAACTCTTGCCAGGACTCAATAGCTAAAGAAAAGCCAACAACCCAAGAAAACTAAACTAGATTCCTCAAATTCAAATTTCAACCCAACATAATTACACAAATTTCAAACCATATTTCAAACATAAAATTTAACAAGGGTTTAGGGTTACAAAACCAAAAGTTAAGCTTGCAAACCAGGGGTAGGGTTTTCTTGTACAACAACCCTTAAACAAAACTAATACAAAAGTCTATACCACTTGCACGCACTTCCAAGCCCATGCTCAAGAAATTTCCCTGTTAAAGAAAACAAAGGAAAGGGGTGAGCTAATAACTCAATGAGGTCCCAAAACATGCAGTCAAATAAACAATTAGGATTTATCCAATAAACAAATATCACAATCAGGAACACAAATAAATCGAACATATTCAATTAAAGGATATGGATGGCTTTCAATAGCTAAATTTCCCCATAACTTGATCACGTCACAACCCGTTGATTCTTCGTCAATGTTTAAAGTTCAGAACCAAAGACAGTAGATCCCTACTTCACACCAAATACGGTCCACCGTTTCACCCCTATACCGGGTCCGAACACTTCAACAAATTAGATTTTAGGTAATACTCGAGTATACCATTTTTCGGATTCACAAATCATACCTTAAGGCTCGTCAACTTCATCGACCAAACCTGTGCTAGCTCGAATCGATTGACTCATCAAATAGGTTTTGGAGCTCCAAACAAATTAGATTAGTCGATGGGATACCACCCAAGCGACTCACAAATCCAATATAGGCCAAAGGCCAATTCATACGTATTCGAATGTGAAAATACAAAGTTTCAAGCAAAAGAGATCGATTGTGATAAAGTACGCACTCGTGTCAATCACATTAACTTAAGATAGCATTCTTTGCCCACAAATCACAAGAGATCGAATAATTACACAATTCAAACATCCAAGTAACTCAACTAATCAAGTTGTTCAGGTAAACAGGCATGGAGCACTCACTGAGTTAAACAAAGTAACTTCAGGCACTCACACCTAAATCTCCTTTGTTTCCTTCTTCTAAATCTAATAGTAAGTGAAATGAAAAGCATTTAGGTTTAACTACCCCAAACATAAAGACCAAATGCATATGCTAGTGGTTTCTTTGCTTGATAACAAATCATAAATTTGATACATAAAAGTCATAAGATGTCTAATCCAAATCATATGTGCAAAACAAAAGGAAAATCTCATAACACAATAGGATCACGAGTTCAGTAGGTTGTGTCACAACAAAGATGCATAATGAATTAAAAGAAGTGAAGGAAACCTTTGTAAAGAAGGAAATAATAATGACAGATTTGTCACCCTTCGATATTTTAATCATAACTGTAGTTATGTTTATTGGATTGAGGTGAATTTTATGGTGTTTTGAAGCTAAGATATAGACCTAAAACTTTAATGCAGAGGTCGAGCCCCAGATCATACTTTATCATGGTTGAAATTGGCAAAATCAGAGACACAAGAAACCTGTCGGATCAAGAACAGGCTGACTGAACAGTCTCGGAAGAATTGCTATAACTCGGCGTAGAAAAATCAAAATAAAGTACCATCAGTGGTGTTTAAAACTAGATTCATAGACCTTTCCAATGGTATGAAGATCAGACTCTCTTTTCTTTCCTATAATCACTAGCAAGTTTGGGAATTTGACTAAATTTCATTTCTGATTTCACTATCAAAAATTCAATCTTCTACGTGATTGCTATAAGCAACCTTTCAAGGGTATTTCTATCTTTTAGTAGGGTGATTAACATGCCAAAACATCAAAGAAACCATCAATAAAATATCATAAGTCCTTAGGTATTTCATCAAACACTTGAAAGTTATAAACAAAACCCTATGCTCAAGTTTTCAACTACAAGGAATTCTACCACAATCTTTCCTCCTAGAACACCTCAATCACTTTAAACTCATCTAACATGCTTCTTCATTGAATTTAAAGATCATTAAAGCATAGATAAGTGTTTAAATACCTTGAGAGTTGAGAGAGAAAACCACCCCAAAAGCTCCAATTTTCCAACCAAACTTGATGATCAAGGAACAATCTAACCTAGGGTTTTCTCTTGGAGATGTTTTTCACACTAAAATTGCAAGATTCAAAGCTTAGGGTTTGGTAGTTTTTTCTTATTCTTGTGGCTGGCCAAGAGAGAGAGAATAGGAGGGAATTTTGGTTCAAATTTTTGGAGACAACAAGTTCAATAAGAAGGTTTAAGTCAAGGTCTTTGTAGATGGTTGACAAGTGTCTAAATTTAAGCCATAAATTGGACAAAAATCTATACATTTACCCTCTAATCGCTCTATTTAAAATATTATCCACTTAATACAATATAAGTTTTATGCATTTGGCTACATGAATCATGTAAAATGCAACTCTAGATTCTTGCCACGCAATGCATATAAAATAAAGTATTTTAAGGAAAATATTGCAATTAATTATTTCATCGTGCAATCAATTCATTTTTTTCTAAGGTTCTCACACTCTCTCCCCCTTAAAAGAATTTTATCCTCGAAATTATCACCTTAGTTGGTAAATAGCTCTGGATATTTCTTTTATATTTCTTCCTCCATTTCCCAAGTTGCCTCTTCTATTCTATGGTTTTTCCACAGGACTTTGACTAAGGGAATTCTCTTATTTCTTAATTCCTTCACTTTTCGATCTAAGAGTTGTACATGTTTCTCTTCATAGGTTAGTGAATCATATATATCAATCTCTTCTGACTTCAAAACATGTGTTAGATCCGGATGATATTTCCTAAACATCGAGACATGAAAATTATTGTGAATCCTGGATAAAGTTGATGGTAGCTTGAGTTGGTATGCCACACTACCCACTTTTTGGAGAATTTCAAAAGGTCCTACGTAACTTGGTTGAAGTTTCTTTCCTTTTCCCACTGTGACACTTTGCAGTGGTGTGATCTTAAGAAACACTTTGTCACCAACTTCAAATTTCAAGTCTTTTCTTTGATTATCCGCGTAACTCTTCTGCCAACTTTGGGCGGTTTGAAATCTCTGACGTATTGTCTTGACCTTCTCTTGTGCATCCTCCATCCAAGGCACTGTGGTTGGATCTAAAATCTTTCTCTCCCTTACTTCATCCCAATAAATTGGTGATCGGCACTTTCTTCCATATAAAGCTTCATACGGTGCCATTTGAATAGACGAATGGTAGCTATTATTATAAGCAAACTCCATCAATGCCATGTACTGTCCCCAACTACCTCCAAAATCCATAATACACGTTCTCAACATGTCTTCAAGTGTTTGAATGGTTCTTTCCAATTGTCCATCAGTTTGAGGATGGTAGGTGGTGCTAAGGTTCAACTTGGTCCCTAAGGCTTCCTGTAGTTTTTGCCAAAATCGAGACACAAATCAAGAATTTCTGTCAGAAACTATACTAACTGGTACCCCATGTAGCCTTACAATTTCATCCATGTACAGCTGAGGCAATTTTTTCATAGAGTACTTCATGTTCACAGGCAAGAAATGAGCTGACTTGGTTAACTGATCGACTAATACCCAAATGGCATCATGACCTTTTTGTGTTCATGGCAGACCAAAAACGAAATCTATTGTAATGTGCTCCTATTTCCATTCAGGTATCTTAAGTGGTTGTAACAAACAAGAGGTTTTTGATGTTTAGCTTTTACTTGTTGGTAAGTGAGGCATGTTTGAACATATTGTGTAATTTCTTTTTTCATGTTGTCCCACCAATATAACCCTTTTAGATCCTAATATATCTTGCTACTACCAGGGTGTACTGTGTACTTAGAATGATGAGTCTCCTCCAAAATTTTCTTTTCCAATGTTTCATCCTTAGGCACAACCACTTGGTCTCGAAATCTTAATATTCCTTCGAGACTCAAATTAAAGTCAGATAATTCTCCCTTTTCTACCTTTTCCTTCCACTTTTGTACCGCAGGATCACCTTTCTGAACTCTTTGATGCGATCTAGTAGGGCAGACTTTACTGTGATATTTCCAAACACCACCTTTTAGCGTTCAAGATGAGGGTTGCATTCACAGATCTTTTCTAACATATGCTACTCTTTAATCATCAACCCTGCTATTTGAGCCTTTTGACTTAAAGCGTCTGCTACTACATCGGTTTTTCCGAGATGGTAATTAGTCACGCAGTCATAATCCTCAAAAAATTCCATCCATCAACGCTGTCTTAAATTTAACTCTTTCTGAGAAAATAGGTTCTTAAGACTTTTATGGTCCGTATAGACTTCAAAAACCACCCTATACAAATAGTGTTTCCACTTCTTTAAAACAAAAACAACGGCTGCTAATTTCAATCGTGAGTTGGATAGTTTAGTTCATGGGGTTTTAACTTTCTAGAGGCATAGACAATCACACTTCCATTTTGCATTAGCACACACCCCAAACCTTCCTTCGAAGCATCGGTATGTACGGTGAAACTATCCTTCCCATTGGGTAAAGTTAAAATTGGTGCCGAGGTCAATCTCTTATTCAATTCCTGGAAACTAGCTTCACACTTATTGTTCTAAACAAAGTTGCCATGCTTCTTTGTCAAATCAGTTAAAGGTTCGGCAAGCTTTGAGAAATCCTTAATGAACCGACAGTAATACCCTACCAAACCTAGGAAACTACAAACTTCTCTCGGGTTTTCTGGTTGCTTCTATTCGGTAACGGCCTCCACTTTTGCCAGATTTACATGATTCCTTCATTAGAAATCACATGCCCAAAAAAAGATACTTGCTACAACCAAAACTTACATTTGCTGAATTTGGCATACAATTAATGGTCCTTTAGGGTCTGCAGAACTATCTTTAAATGTTGCTCGTGTTCCTCTCGAGTCTTAGAATATACCAAAATATCATCAATGAACACCAATACAAATTGGTCCAAATAGGGTTTAAAGACTCGGTGCATCAAATCCATAAATGCAGATGGGGCATTAATTAAGTTAAAAGGCATCACTGTGAACTCAAAATGCTCTTATCTAGAGTTAAAGGCAATTTTTGGCATATCCTCCTTCTTGATTTGTAGCTGATAATATCCCTGTCTAAGATCCAATTGAGAAAATACTACGCCCCCTTGCAATTGGTCAAATAACTCGTCTACGTGTGGTAAAGGATACTTATTCTTCACGGTCACATCATTCAAACCACGATAATCAATACATAACCTCAAACTGCCGTCTTTCTTTTTCACAAATAAAACTGGAGCTCCCCATGGAGATTCGTTCTTTCGAATAAACCCTCACTCTAACAAGTCTTGTAATTGCAACTTTAATTCTTTGAGTTCAACAGGTGCTATCCAATACGGGATTTTTGATATAGGTGTTGTCCCAGGTGCCAGGTCAATTTTAAATTCTATTTTCCTTTCTAGCGGTAATGACACTAGTTCATTAGGGAACACTTCCGGAAATTCATTGATCACTAGGAAATCTTCTAGTTTTACCTTATCCCCAAGAGTGTTAATTAGAAAAGTTAGGTAACCTTGCACCCCTTTACTCAATAATTTCCTAACACGAATTTCAGAAATGAGTACAGATGAGGCTAATTTACCCCATACATCTAACTTTAAAGTCGCCTCTCCCATTGTACAAAACTCCACCACTTTCGTCTTACAATCTAGCCGAATATGGTAGTGAACTAGCCAATCTATTCCTATGATCACGTTGTACCTCTTGATGTTTAAACTTATCAAATCTATCATCAATTTTCGTTCCCCTATCCAAATCTCACAATTTCTAAAGATTGTGTTTGTGACTAGACGTTGATTACCCATAGGTGTACTAACTTCCAGGTCATAGGGCAGTCTAGCAGATTTAACATCAATATTACACATAAAAGTAGGATTCACAAAAGAATGAGTTGCACCAAGATAGATCAAAATCTTAGCTAAACGATGGAATACAGGGATCGTACCTTCAATCACCTTAGATGATTCGAGAATCTGGTATTGATCCATAGCATAAACCCTAGCAGGGACTCAAGATCTATTCCTACCTATAGTTGATTTGTTAGGGTTTGGGTTTGGTCTACCCGACTGTGGAGTTTCACTCCCATCACGAGGCATGTTAGGACATGATGAAATTTGATGCTCGGCACTCCCACAACGCAAGCATTTTCTCTATTTCCTCCAACAGTTATCCTCCATATGGTTTGGTTTCTGCAATACCCACAATTTACGCAAGGAGCTGATGTAGAACCTCCTTGTGAGGCACCACTCTGTAATCCTCTCCTGCCTTGAGCTCCTCTTGACGGGGCCCCTCCTAGTGTCCCCGGAAGTCGTACTCCACCTGCCCCTCGGCCAAACTTAGGAGATGGCATATTTTTGCCAACTTGTCCTTGATTATCACCTAGCACACCTCATTTTCTCCCCCAAAATGCCCTAATTTGGAGTCTGGCACTCTCAACTCGTTGAGCTTTCTCAAAAGTTTCACCAAAAATATTGATTTGAGCTACCGCCAAGTCCTTTTGAATCTCGACATTTAACCCTTGAATAAAGCGCTTTATCCACTTTTGCTCAGTCGCCACTAGCTCAGGCGTAAGTTTAGAAAGTCTAGTGAATTGGGTCTCGTACTGGATCACACTCTGAGTACCCTGACGAAGTTAAATAAACTCATCCTCTCTCCTTTCCTGAATCAAAGATAGAAAGTACTTAGCATTAAACTCCCTTGTAAAATTAGCCCAAAGTTCTCAGGGTCTGCTCCCTTCCCACTTTAGTTGTGTTACATTCCACCAAACTCGAGCTGCCCCCTCTAACTGAAATACGAAAAAAGTAACTTGTCTTTTTTCCGTATAGTTTAAAACAGCAAAAATGTCAACCATTTTCTCTATCCACCTCTCGGCTATATTAGGGTCTGGTCCTCCAAGAAACTTTGATGGAAAAAATTTCTGAAATCTCTCTAATACCCTATCTTCTCCTTCCACTTGATTCCCAGGGTTTCCTTATCGATTCCTAGGGTTTTGACCAGCCATTTATGCTAATAAGTCAGTCATACGTTGGATGGCTGTAGCTACTTATTCATTAGCATTGGCCCTTTGTTTACGATTATTTTCTGCGGTCGATTCATGATCACCTCCTTGATCTTGGGGTTGTCTGGGTCCACATCCATAGCCTCGTTCCCGACGTCTACCCTCCATTTGGTTTTTACCAAGTCTAGGGTTGAAATGTATATACAAAAATTAAAATGCATGTTCAAAAGGAAATTGTAACAATATGAAAGTAAATACAAAATTATAACAAACAGGAATGCCATGTATATTTACACACAATCCAGTCATATATATCACATAGCAAAATATATTACATAACAAGATAGATTACAAATAAAAGAAATCCCATTAGAAAAGTAGCAGGATTATAACAAAAGTACATTAGGAAAACCATACCACAAGTACACAAAAGTTGGCTAAGGTTTTTTTTCCCTAACTACCCTTCTCTCTGGTCAAAACATAGTTGGCCGCTCAAGGTGTCCTATCTTAATTTCCAATAGAGTTAGTAAACATCGCATTCCTAGGGATATTGTTGTGACGATTTATGTCCTCCAAATTGACGTCCACCACCTCACCAAATAAGGATTGACACCCAAGTAAGATGCCCTCAGTTCGATCGCCCCCTTCCCTTAAGATCCTAGTGAGGCGCTCATTCACTGCTTGCACCTGTTGGCGCATAGCATCAGTACGCTTCTACTCTTTTAAGACAGTCTACTGAAATTCCTGGATTCTATCCCTTTGCATCATCATAATTCCCCTCATCCTTTCCATCTCATCTTGGTCCCTAAAACTCGCATTAGTTAATTTCCGCCTCTCATCCAAGACTACTAGAACCACATGATTAGGATAGGAGTAGTTCTGGCAATGATCATATCGCCTGGTCCGACTGGCGGGACTCCAAAATCAAACCGGTCCTCCTAACTTCTCCTCATAGTCAACAGTCAGAAGACGTCTCCGTGACTGCTCACTTCCACCCTCTCCATCGTTTCCTTCCATGACCTACAATGACAAACACAATTCTCAACTTAAATGACTTAAGATCAAAACTTATATAAACTTAGGTCAAAACTTCTAATCTGCCCAAGCTATTTCTAAATCTAGGCTTTGATACCAACTATGACAGCCCCACCTCCCTTTAAGGCAAACCAAAGGGTTTGGTAGACTGCCTACCCAACTCTCGCCAGGACTCGATAGCTAAAGAAAAGCCAACAACCCAAGAAAACTAAAATAAATTCCTCAAATTCAAATTTCAACCCAACATAATTACTCAAATTTCAAACCATATTTCAAACTTAAAATTTAACAAGGGTTTAGGGTTACAAAACCAAAAGTTAAGCTTGTAAACCAGGGGTAGGGTTTTCTAGTACAACAGCCCTTAAACAAAAGTGATACAGAAGTCTATACTACTTGCGTGTATTTCCAACCCCATGCTCAAGAAATTTCCCTGTTAAGGAAAACAAAGGAAAGGGGTGAGCTAATAGCTCAATGAGATTGCAAAACATGCAACCAAGTAAACAATTAGGATTTATCTAATAAACAAATATCACAATAAGGAACACCAAATAAATCGAACACATTCAATTAAAGGATACGGATGGTTTTCAAAAGCTAAATTTCCCCATAACTTGATCACATCACGACCCATTGACTCTCTGTCAACATTTAAAGTTCAGAACCAAAGACAATAGATCCCACTTCACACCAAATACCATCCAGCGTTTCATCCCCTTACTAGGTCTGAACATCTCAACAAATTAGATTTTAGGTAATACTCGAGTATACCATTTTTCGGATTCACATATCATACCCTAAGGCTCGTTAACTTTCTCGGCCAAGCCCGTGTTGGCTCAAATCGATTGACTCACCAAATAGGTTTTGGAGCTCCAAACAAATCAGATTAGTCGATAGGATACCACCCAAACGACTCACAAATCAAGTATAGGCCAAAATCCAATTCACACGTATTCAAATGTCAAAATGCAGAGTTTCAAGCAAAAGAGATCGAGTGTGATAAAGTACACACTCATCTCAATCACATTAATTTAAGATGGCATTCTTTGCCCACAAATCACAAGAGATTGAATAATTACATAATTCAAGTATCCAAGTAACTCACCTAATCAAGTTGGTCAAGTAAACAGGCATGGAGCACTCACTGAGTTAAACAAAGTAACTTCAGGCGCTCGCACCTAAATCTCCTTCGTTTCCTCCTTCCAAGTCTAATAGCAAGTGAAATGAAAAGCATTTAAATTTGGTTACCCCAAACATAAAGACCAAATGCATATGCTAGTGGTTTCTTTGCTTGATAACAAGTCACAAATTTGATACACAAAAGTCATAAGATGTGTAATCCAAATCATATGTGCTAAACAAAAGGAAAATCTCATAACACAATAGGATCACGAGTTCAGTAGGTTGTGTCACAACAAAGATGCATAATGAATTAAAAGGAGTGAAGGAAACCTTTGTAAAGAAGGAAATAATAAGTGACAGATTTGTCACCCTTCGATATTTTAATCATAACTGTAGCTATATTTATCAGATTGAGGCAAATTTTATGGTGTTTTGAAGCTAAGATATAGACCTACATCTTTAATGAAGAGGTCAAACCCCAGATCATACTTCATCATGGTTGAAATTGGCAAAATCAAAGACATAAGAAACCTGTCGGATCAAGAACAGGCTGCCTGAACAGTTTCAGAAGAATGGCTATAACTCGGTGTAGAAAAATCAAAATCGAGTACCGTCAGTGGTGTTTAAAACTAGATTCATAGATATTTCCAATGGTATGAATATTAGACCCTCATTCCTTTCCTATAACCACCAGCAAGTTTGGGAAGTTGACTAAATTTCATTTCTGATTTCACTATCAAAATTCCATCTTCTACATGATTGCTTTAAGCAACCTTTCAAGGGTATTTCTAACTTTTAGTAGGGTGATTAACATGCCAAAACATCAAAGAAACCATCAATAAAGTATCATAAGTCCTTAGGCATTTCATCAAACACTTGAAAGTTATAAACAAAACCCTATGTTCAAGTTTTCAACTACAAGGAATTCTTCCACAATCTTTTCTCCTAGCGCACCTCCATCACTTTAAACTCATCGAACATGCATCTTCATTGAATTTAAAGATCACTAAAGCATATATAAGTTGTTAAATAGCTTGAGAGTTGAGAGGGAAAACCACCCCAAAAGCTCCAATTTTCCAACCAAGCTTGATGATCAAGTAACAATCTAACCTAGGGTTTTCTCTTGGAGATGTTTTTCACACTAAAATTGCAAGATTCAAAGCTTAGGGTTTGGTAGTTTATCTTGTTCTTGTGGCCGGTCAAGAGAGAGAGAATAGGACGGAATTTTGGTTCAAATTTTTGAAGACAAGAAGTTAAGTAAGAAGGTTTAAGTCAAGGTCTTTGTAGATGGTTGACAAGTGATAAGTCAATATTTTGCATGTTTTTAATAGGATTAATTATGTAGTTTTTATGTGTTTTTGGTATTTTTGTAGCTAATGAACTAGGGTTTCTAGTTAATTTTGCATTTAATGGCTTCAATGATGAAAAATGCATTTTTGAGGATTAATGTGATAAAATCTTCATGTTTTTGTAGGATTGCTTGTTCATGATCAAATGAGATGAAAATGTGGATAATTGCCAAGAAGCTTGGAAGAAAAATTGGAAAATGAAAATTGCAATTCAATTAACGAGGAATCAAAGAATAAAAGTCGGAGCAATTAAAGCGCCAATTTCACGACAACAAGCTCGGAAATTGCAAGTTTCAAGTGGAATCGCGAGGCAAAACGCGAACCAACAAGTGGAAGAAATGATTAGCTTCACAATCCTCTCACCGAAGTAACTGATCGATGCGATCCATGAGCTCTACATCGCTGGATCCACCTCGGATCCTCGAAGTGATCGCTGCAAGTTGCAGCCGAATTCCAGTTTTTCAGCTCACTTCCAGCTCAATTTTCAGAAGAAATTCAATGAAGGCTGCGTGAAGAATTGTGTGAGATTGAAGAAACAACTCATTACCAATTCAAAACACAATTTGCTTCAACATTACAACTCATTTGGGATGAAAATTCAAAGGATTCAAATGCATGAAGACAAAGAGATTTAAGAAGCCATTTTCCTTGACTTTTGAAGGCTAATTTGTCTTGTATTCACATGACATAATTTTGGATGCATATGGTTGTAATCTTCTATAAATAGGGCCTCTTGTATACCATTCCATATCATTAGAATATCAATCCATTACATAGCTCTAGTTCATTAGATTAGTTCTAGTCCTTAGTTTGTAGTTTCTAAAGAGAGTAAAAGTGAAAGTTGTGAGAAATCTTGCACTTTGCATTTGGGAGATCAACTTGTGAAGAAATTTATGGATTCAACTTCAAGAAATTGAATAAGATTCCTTCTTCCTTACTTATCTCTTGTGCTTAATTTCATGGCCTTGTGCAAGTTTGTTCTGTGCTTAAATGTTCTTAATATGATGTCTAGCTAAGCCTCTTTAATCCTAGATTTAGGATGAACTTGTTTTAGTTGTGATTATGAAGTAATTAAGTGATTTATGTCCTCCATGATTTTGTTAGTTTAAGACTTGTGCTTATGCGTGATGGTTGATTAGCTACCAACTATAATTGATTTGATGTTGATGAGTAATGAAAAACTTGCCTTCAACAAGATCTAAGTTCTTGAGCACTAGCTTATATTCTCACGAAAATAGTGAATATAGTTGGTTGGTTTTGGTTTTATACTATAACTTCATTGAGCTTATTTAACTTGTTTCTCTCTTTTCTCTATGAAAATAGGTGAAGGAAGATTCAAAGGAGTTAAGGAATTAGCGAAAGCGATTCCGAGTGACTAGTTCATCTTAAACGAGAACTTGCACTACACATGACCATTAACGGAAGTTGTGGCATACAAAAGGAAGTTATACCTTAGCGAATCATTGGAGAAAGGACATAATAAACTTGACTAACCTCTAATCTAAACATAACAAGGGATTCCAAAGCTCTAGGATTCCTCCAATTTGATCTTAAAAACTCTCTCTAACCTAATTCTCTAATTCCTTTACTTGCTTTCTTATTTCTTGTCTTCCACCAATTGGATGTCTATGACACCTAACGGTTGGATTTAATTGCTTTATCCCTCTTCCTTAGGTCGGTTTACCGCCTTCTCCCTTTTATCTAGCTTTCTTTACTTAATTCACCTTCATATAATTGTCTATCTAGATAATAAAGCAAGTGATTAAATTTTAGTGTTTGCAAAACCACAGTTCCTCGTGGGATCGACACCTATATTTCCCTATACTCAACAAACGATCCGTATACTTGCGGTGATATAGGGTTTAAAAGGTTTTTAAAATTTGTGGAGTAAAGAAAAATCCTATCAAGTTTTTGGCGCCGTTGCCGGGGAACTAACGGTTTTCCTAGACTAGTTTCTCAAACTAGGCCTAGGTGCAACATTAAAATTAAAACAAGCTTTATTAGTCTAGATTTTATTTTTGTAGTATTTTTCTTTGTTCTTTTGTAGGTACACCAATCTCTTCATTCAAGATATCAAGACGGCGAGAAGAGGAAGAAAACGTGTCCAACAACAAGAAGAAAATATTGTGGTGGAAAGTGAAGGTGAACAATCCATAACTATGGAGGAATCAAGGCCAAGTGCATTAAGAGACTACGCCTTGCCGGATGAATCCGGTGCTCAAACTAGTGTAGCAAGGCCGACTATTAATGCTAATAACTTTGAAATTTCACCGGCACTCATTCAAATGATCCAAAGAAGCCAATTTGGAGGAAACGCAACCGAGGACCCCAACACTCATCTAGCTAACTTCACAGATTTATGTGGTACTGTTAAGTACAATGGAGTAAGTGATGATGCCATTAAATTAAGGTTGTTTCCTTTTTCACTTTGTGATAAGGCAAAGGTATGGCTTAACTCTCATCCACCCAATACTTTTACTTCATGGAGTGATGTGGTATAAGCATTTTTGAATAAGTATTTTCCTCCTGCCAAAACTAACAAGCTTCATATGGATATTACAGGTTTTCACCAACAAGATGGTGAATCATTGTATGAAGCTTGGGAGAGGTTCAAAGATTTCCAAAGAAGATGCCCCCACCATGGTCTTCCGGAATGGTTGGTAGTACAAACATTCTATCAAGGTCTTTCTATACCAACCAAAAACATCATAGATGCCGCGGCCGGTGGATCGTTAATGGCAAAATCTACCGAAGAAGCTCAAGGTTTGATTGAAGAAATGGCTTCCAACAATTACCAATGGGCTAATGAAAGAGGTAACCAAAGAAGATCGGCCGGTATGTATGAACTCGACACTATTAACATGTTATGTGCTCAAATGCAAAATCTTACTAGCATGTTTAATAAACAAGGAGGAAATGGTTTAAGTTCTTGTGTAAATAATGCTTATTGTTCCAATTGTGGTGGTAATCATGACACTTGCATGTGTAAAAATGTTGAGCAAGTTAACTTTGCCAACAATTTCAACCGACCACCTCAAAACAATCCTTATTCAAGTACTTATAATCCCGGATGGAAGAATCATCCTAACTTTGGATGGAGGGATCAACCTCATAACCAAAGGTCTTCTAATCCACCCGGATTTCCTCCTAAACCACTTGAACCTCAACCAACTTGGGAAAAAGCTCTAGAAAAGCATGCTCAAAGTACAAATGAAAGGTTTGAACAAATGGATAAGAAAATTGACCATATGCATAGAAGTCTAGAATTTCAAATAGGTCAATTATCTAATGCCTTTAATGGAAGAAAACCGGGGGAGCTTCCAAGTAAAACTGAGGTTAATCCACGAGAACATATTAATGCAATCACTCTTAGGAGTGGTAAAACATTAGAGGATAATAACCTTGGTAAAAGTGGTGAAATTCAAGAAAATGAGGAAAATAAGGAAAAAGAAGAAGTAGAGAACCATGTTGATATTGATAGTCCTTCTTCTCATATTCCTATTAAGAATGCTTCTAACTCTATTCCTTTTCCTGATAGGTTGAAGAAGAGCAATAAGGAGAAGGAATTTGAAAAAATTGCTCAAATTTTTAAACAAATAAGAATTAACATTCCTTTTATTGATGCTATTTCACAAATCCCCTCTTATGCTAAATTTTTGAAGGATATCATGTCCAAAAAGAGGAAGATGGAAGATTATGAGACCATAGCATTGGCGGAGGAATGTTCGGCTCGAATTCAAAATAAACTCCCACAAAAACTCAAGGATCCGGGAAGCTTTACTATACCTTGTACCATTGGTCATCTCCAATTTTCTAATGCTTTATGTGATTTAGGTGCAAGTGTATCATTGATGCCACTTTCCATAGCTCGGAGACTTGATTTAAGGGAGATGAAGGACACAAACATCACTCTTCAATTGACGGATAGGTCATTAAAGCGTCCGGTTGGTAGAATTGAAAATGTCCTTATAAAGCTTAAGGATTTCTTTATTCCGGTCGACTTTATTGTGCTTGACATGAAAGAAGATGTTCATTTACCTATTATATTAGGTAGACCATTTCTAGCCACTGCCGGCACTCTAATTGATGTTCAAGAAGGCATAATTAAGTTTAGAGTGAATGACGAAGAATTGGTGTTTAACCTCCATGAACATAAAGATCTTGAATTATGGCATGGAAAAGCTTTTAAGCCAAAAGAGGTAGATATTGTTCAAGAATTGCATAATGATGGCTTATTTGTTAATGACATGTTCCATGTGAAGAACAAAGGAAAAGAGATCTTTATAGAGCATGAAATCCCTAAAGTTAATGAAGAAAAAAGGAAAAAATCAAGTAAACTTTGGGATTGTTTTAAATGTTTCTCAAAAATTCCTCATTCAATATGTGATAATTCTAATCTTTCTTTGTTTGATGATGAGGATAATTTGGAGAAAGGGGAAGCTTCACGTGAAAAGAATGGAACCAAAAGCTTTAGCCCTTGGGAAGGAACAAGTTCCTTTTCACCTCCAAAGTGATTTTAAAGAGGAACACTTTTGAGTCGAGCCAACGACTTTAAACAAAAGCGCTTTTTGGGAGGCAACCCAATTTTGTTTAAATTGTGTTAGTTTGTTTGGTTTTTATGTTTAAGCATGTGTGTTTTATGTTTTTAAGTATGTTTGCTATGTTTGTTTTGTAGGAAGATCAAAGCATGCAAAAATGACCTTTTTGGTGCACGATGAATAGTGAAAATGCAAACATCTTCATACCTCAATTTGTGTTTTAGTTGTTTTTGATTCAAGAATTGAGGTTAATTGTGTTGTTTTGATCATATTACATGTGTTAGAGAAGGTGCATTGCATAATTAAAATGTAGGATTTTTGTTCTGGAAATAGTAGAAATTAATTGTTCAATGAAACAGTTGCAGAAAAATTGCAGAATCCAATTTCCAGAAGGATCCGCGAGTTGATACGTGAGGTATACCTCGCGGATCCAAGCATCGCGGATCAGAATCAGAGAAGTTTTCTGAGCATCCGCGGACTGATACGCGATGTACGCATCGCGGATCCATGGGTCGCGGATCAACTTCTGAGACCTACCCAGCCAAATCCGCGAACTGAAACGCGACCTGTGGCTCGCGGATCCAAGAGTTTAACCTTTTCCTGCAGTTTCTTGTCCAATTTTTCAGGTATTCAAGGTTATTCAATGGCAAAGGGCAAAGTGGACCAATTCAATCACATTAACAAGGAGAGTATTACTTTCTTATCTTTCTTATCTTTTTATTCCTTCTTACACATTGAAGATAATGTGCATTTTAAGTATGGGGGAGGAATTATGTGATTTTTATATGATGAAAATTTTTCCAAAAATCCTGTACGAATATGTTTCAAATTCTCAATTAACTTGGAGATACCTATTTTGTGATTAAAATTTTTATAATTTAAGGAAAGTATATCTTGTAAAATGGAGGAAATTATGCCTAATTTTGTATGTTTAAGGAGATTTCTTTTCTTTATTTGATTTTTGCATAGTAGAGTGATAAATGTGGTTGATACATGTAGTACTTTTCTCATGATTATTCTTTTGAGGGTATATTTATTTATATTTTCCGTTAAAAAAAAATTAAAACTCTACTCCAATGTGCTTAGTAACCGGGAGTCTTCATCTAAAAATGTCGACTTTTGCGTCAAACGGTACTTGAATAAAGAGTAGGCAAATAAAGTGAAATGTTGAGTAACAGGGGATCTTCATCTAAAAATGTCGATCTTCTCGTCAAAAGGCATTTTCACAATTTAAATATATGTTCCATATAAATTATGAATAAATCCCTCTTTTAAAGATGATCATGAGTTTAGGAAGCATTTTATTGGCTATATGATTCACTTTGCTTGTGAAATTGGGTGAGGAATGAGAAATTGAATTGAGCTACTTGAATTTATGGTATGATTTCTCTCTTTTACTTGATATTATAAGTACTTGTGGTTTATTGGATAATTGCAAAATAGTTATCTACTTTGTTTTGAGAAAATGAAATTAAGGTGCACAAACACTTTAATCATTGTTGGTTGGTATTTCTTCTTACTTGAGGACAAGCAATGGTTCAAGTGTGGGGGAGTTTGATAAGTCAATATTTTGCATGTTTTTAATAGGATTAATTATGTAGTTTTTATGTGTTTTTGGTATTTTTGTAGCTAATGAACTAGGGTTTCCAGTTAATTTTGCATTTAATGGCTTCAATGATGAAAAATGCATTTTTGAGGATTAATGTGATAAAATCTTCATGTTTTTGTAGGATTGCTTGTTCATGATCAAATGAGATGAAAATGTGGATAATTGCCAAGAAGCTTGGAAGAAAAATTGGAAAATGAAAATTGCAATTCAATTAATGAGGAATCAAAGGAATAAAAGTCTGACAATTAAAGCGCCAATTTCCACAACAAGCTCGAAATTGCAAGTTTCAAGTGGAATCATGAGGCAAAACGCGAACCAACAAGTGGAAGAAATGATTAGCTCGCGAATCCCTCTCACCGGAAGTAGACTGATCAGCGATGCGATCCATGAGCTCTACATCTGGATCCACCTCGGATCCTCGAAGTGATCGCTGCAAGTTGCAATTCTAGTTTTTCAGCTCACTTCCAGCTCAATTTTCTAAGAAATTCAATGAAGGCTGCGTGAAGAATTGTGTGAGATTGAAGAAACAACTCATTACCAATTCAAAACACAATTTGCTTCAACATTACAACTCATTTGGGATGAAAATTCAAAGGATTCAAATGCATGAAGACAAAGAGATTTAAGAAGCCATTTTCCTTGACTTTTGAAGGCCAATTTGTCTTGTATTCACATGATATAATTTTGGATGCATATGGTTGTAATCTTCTATAAATAGGGCCTCTTGTATACCATTCCATATCATTAGAATATCAATCCATTACATAGCTCTAGTTCATTAGATTAGTTCTAGTCCTTAGTTTGTAGTTTCTAAAGAGAGTAAAAGTGAAAGTTGTGAGAAATCTTGCACTTTGCATTTGGGAGATCAACTTGTGAAGAAATTTATGGATTCAACTTCAAGAAATTGAATAAGATTCCTTCTTCCTTACTTATCTCTTGTGCTTAATTTCATGGCCTTGTGCAAGTTTGTTCTGTGCTTAAATGTTCTTAATATGATGTCTAGCTAAGCCTCTTTAATCCTAGATTTAGGATGAACTTGTTTTAGTTGTGATTATGAAGTAATTAAGTGATTTATGTCCTCCATGATTTTGTTAGTTTAAGACTTGTGCTTATGCGGTGATGGTTGATTAGCTACCAACTATAATTGATTTGATGTTGATGAGTAATGAAAAAACTTGCCTTCAACAAGATCTAAGTTCTTGAGCACTAGCTTATATTCTCACGAAAGTAGTGAATATAGTTGGTTGGTTTTGGTTTATACTATAACTTCATTGAGCTTATTTAACTTATTTCTCTCTTTTCTCTATGAAAATAGGTGAAGGAAGATTCAAAGGAGTTAAGGAATTAGCAAAGCGATTCGAAAGTGACTAGTTCATCTTAAACGAGAACTTGCACTACACATGACCATTAACTTGAAGTTGTGGCATACAAAGGAAGTTATACCTTAGCAATTATTGGAGAAAGGACATAATAAACTTGACTAACCTCTAATCTAAACATAACAAGGGATTCCAAAGCTCTAGGATTCCTCCAATTTGATCTTAAAAACTCTCTCTAACCTAATTCTCTAATTCCTTTACTTGCTTTCTTATTTCTTGTCTTCCACCAATTGGATGTCTATGACACCTAACGGTTGGATTTAATTGCTTTATCCCTCTTCCTTAGGTCGGTTTACCGCCTTCTCCCTTTTATCTAGCTTTCTTTACTTAATTCGCCTTCATATAATTGTCTATCTAGATAATAAAGCAAGTGATTAAATTTTAGTGTTTGCAAAACCACAGTTCCTCGTGGGATCGACACCTATATTTCCCAATACTCAACAAACGATCCGTATACTTGCGGTGATATAGGGTTTAAAAGGTTTTTAAAATTTGTGGAGTAAAGAAAAATCCTATCAACAAGTGTCACAATTTAGGCCATAAATTGGATAATAATCTATACATTTACCCTCTAATCCCTCTATTTAAAATATAATCTGTGTGAACCCAACAATTTAAAATGTTTTTCATATTTTCTATTTTGGATTTTTGTTTTTTTTTTTGGCAAACCCCGCTCACGGTGTCGGGATGCCTGCCCGGAGTTTTATTAATCTTCCAACAAAATTAGCAAGAAGACAAGGACGGGCCAAGCCTAACCTAAGACAAATCAATGGAGAATTAACCCTATAACAGGGCTCTTGCAACTAAACATAAAGACCAAGTGACAAAACTATTGCCTAACAAATCTAAGAATGGGAATCACCTGTTCATCTAATAATAGGGCTGCTTTAACCCCGTGGGACAAAGAAGCAACTGAAAGGAAAGAATAGTCACCATTTAGAGAGGATGAGGCCAGTGCATCAACCGCCGAATTTGCCTCCCTATAAATGTGTTGAATGGACATCTGTAGACTATCCAAACAATCACGTATAGCACTCAAGGTGTTGCAAAGAGGCCAAGCTGCCACCGCACTGGAAGACACCAAATGAACCAAAATCTCTAAATCCACTTCCACAGTAGAACACGATATTGACCAATCCTAACATTTTTTAAGTCCTGTTAATAGAGCTAGTGAATCTACCATCAACACTGAGACCTCCCAGAATTCCCTGTAGAAGGCAAAAATAAGTTTACCTTCTTGATTTCGAAGCATACCACCCCCCAAATCCCCAACAATTGAGATACTTGCGTCCGTATTCAACTTAAGATGATTATCATTCGGCCGAACCTATCTCCTAGGCACAGCTCGGTGAATTTGACACTTCTTATGGACGAACCTATGCCATGCACAGTCCCGATCTCTGACAAAATGAGATGATTTAAAAGTTCCCGCAGTAGCAAGTTGATTCAACAAATTCTCCACTTGAAAAATAATCCTGTCTGCTGAAAAAGCATCCTCCTGAAACCGAGCCTGGTTTCTTACCTTCCAAAGGAACCACAAAATCAGCAATGGAACAACCACCCTAATATGCGTAACCGATGTCTAAGGAATTGACATGAACCAGGCCATAATCATCTGCAAGACACCAAAAACGTGAATGTTTGCGATACCAAACATCATTTGAAAATGAAGCCAAACCTTTGAAGCCACCGGACCATCCAAAAACAAATGGTTCACAATCTCTAAAGCCTACCTGCAACATTCACATCTAGAAACTAGAACCACACCTCTCTGCACTATCAAAGGGTGTAAAGGAAACCACCCTCGAACCAACCTCCAGACGAATACAGAAATCTTCAGGGGAATAATTGAATTCCAAATACATTTGTCCACCTGGGATACAGTTTTCTTGGACCGTATCTTCTTCCATGCAAACACAGTTGTAAATTCACCATTTGACGAGGGAAGCCATACCATCTGATCATCCCGATTTGGAGAAATTGGTATGCTTAGAATAGACAAGACCATCGCCTCTGGCACACATTGATGCAATCGAGAAGCATTCCAACCTGAGTCAAAGTAGAACTCCCCTACCAAGAAGTGCGGTGGATTTCGCAACCCAAGAGAAATTGCAAGGGACTGGTCCGAGCACTAAGAATCATACCAGAAATCTAGCATTCCTTTTCCCAAACACCATCGGATCTGTCACTCCGCAAAGTCACGGATGAACTCCAGACGCCTCACATTGGAGGAGGTTTATGTATCCGAACCAGTAAGGGATGCACGTTTTTAACATACTTTTGATGAATAAATTCCGCCCAAATTGAATCCTGCTTATGCAACCGCCACCACAATTTGTAGGAAAAATTACGTATAACATCCGCAAAATTCCTAACACCCAAGCCCCCTCCTCCATAGGATAACAGACCCTCTCCCATGCCGACCAATGAACCCTTTTATTGTCTTTATCTTGATACCATAAAAAGGAGTTGCATATCCTCCCTAAAGCCCCAATGACAACCTTGGGGGGATTAAGCACTTGTAACAAATATACCGGCATGGAACTTAAGATATGTCGTATTAGCACCAACTTACAACCCATGCTCAACATCTTAGCACTCCAATGAAACAAGCGAGCTCTCATCTTAGTCAGCAAGCTATCAAATATAACGTAGCTTACGCGTCGATGAACGATAGGTGTCCCCAAATATGTGAAGGGAAGTGCTTGCTGCCTGTACCCTAGAATGCTGGAAATCAGTGGCAGTTGCTCATCCGAAACCCTAGATGAACAAGAGAAAGAACTCTTGGCCATATTCACTTTTTGACCAGACCGCTCCTGGTAATCATCCAAAAATAATTTAATCAAGGTGAGACAATTTTCAGAACAACGAGTAAAGATAATGGTGTCGTCAACGAAGGCCAAGTAGGCCACTTTAGACCCTGCTGAGATAGAAGCAAATCTCTCCTCAATGGCAAACATATGCTAGAGACCACGACCCAAAAATTCTATAACAAACAAGAAGAGAGCGGGTGTCAAAGGATCACCCTGCCTCACCCCCTAGTAGACTTGAAGAATCCAGACGGGACTCCATTAACAAGAATTGAAAACCAGGAGTTCACAAAAGTCCAAAAGAATAAATCAATGACCATTCAGAAAAACCAAATACCCTAAGCATGAAGAGCAAAAAACCCCATCCAACCTGGTCATATGCTTTTTTCATGTCTAGCTTCAGAACTAGATTCGGCTCTACTAATCTCCTGTCTAGGTCATATACCATTTCTTGTGCAATGAGTATTATGAGCAATTCCCCCTTCCCGGAACAAACCCCGTTTGCCATGGGGAAATCAAGGTAGGAAGCACCTTACCCAACCTATCTGGTAAAAGCTTGGAAATGATCTTTGACTCGACATTGCACAAGCTTATCGGCTGGAAGTCCTTCCAATGTGATGCACCCTCAACCTTTGGTAGTAGTATAGTTAAAGAGCTAGTCCAAGACTGCGGCTGTTCAACCCCTCTAAAAAAATCATGAATGGCAGCCAGCAAATTGTCTTTTATTATGTCCCAACATGTTTGATAAAAACCCACTCCAAAGCCATCTGGCCCTGGAGCACTATCAATATCCACGAAGAACACGACCGATCAGACCTCATCAACCGTGGGCAATAGATGCAACATGTCATTAATAGAGCATGAAACCTGTGGAACCGAGAAAGAGAGCTATTCCAGTGCTGCATTGCCTCCCAAGAAGGAGAAAAGACTGGTATAAAAACTCACTGTTGAAGCCTGGATATCATTCATTGAATCCAGCCAACTGAGTGAATCATTCTTAATCCGTGAGATGAAATTCTTATTTCTTCGTTGCTTGACTATGGCATGAAAATAAGAAGTATTAGCGTCTCCCTGTTTCAACCACTTCAAACCAGATTTCTGTTTCCAAAAACCACATTCAACCGAGAGAGCATGCATGTAGACAGCTCGTGCCTCATTAAGTCGAACCTTGGCATCTATATCTTGTTGGGTGCTGAATTCCCTCTCACACAGCTTATATACCTCCTCCATTTCCCTAACGGCCGAGAATATATTGCCAAAGACTTCCCTATTCCACACTTTTAACCGAGCTTTCACGAGCATCAATTTATTATGAAATACTGTCATTCCAATCCCAACTACAGTAGACACCCAAACTTGACGAACAACTTGCAAAAACTGTGAATGAGACCTCCAAACATTAAGAAACTTAAATGAAGAGGCCATGGATTGAGTGGACCCACAACGCACTAGCAAAGGCGAATGGTCTGAACGGCCTCTAACCAAATGTGATATTCGAGTAATAGGATAGACATCTAACCAACGCGTATTGCAAAAAGCCCTGTCCAGCCTTTGCCAGACGAAACCATTAGTCCACGTGAATGGGCTGCCATCAAAATCAATTGACGATAGGCTAGCATTAAAGATCGCAGAATTAAACTCCTCTATGTTACGGCTGTTGGGCAAAGAACCCTCGCTTCTCTCAGCTACCGTGGAGATAATGCTGAAGTTCCCTACCACCATCCAAGGCCCCCCCACCTGATTAACTATATCTCGAATAGAGCTCCAAAACGGCCTACGCGCTACACAGGTACATTTAGCATAGACAGCAGAGAGCTCAAGACAACCTCCAGCACGAAAAGCAATAGTAGCATGAACCATTTGTTCAACATATTCCACAAAGGACAGCCGCAACTCACCCCCCCCCCCCCAAAAAAACCACATTTTACCCAACAAAAAGGAAGAAGCATAATCAAAATGCAACTGCATCCGAACAGCCTCCATTTGAGCATCGAAGGACATTAGTTCAATAAAAACTAGAAAATGGACAGAATTATTAAAGCACAAATTATACAAGTGATGAAAAGTGTAGCGTCGTGAAGCGCCTCTTGTGAGGACCCGCAAATTTTATTTTTATTCGACCTATTTATTTAATTAATTAATTATTTCCTCTAAATAATTCATTTAAATTATTTTATACGCAAATGTACCATACATTACCTTATTTTATTTTAAAAACCATGTTTAACTATCAATTTGATTTTTCTGTCACTTAATTGTGAAAAATGAGAAAAGGCATGTTTTTCGAGGCAAATGTTTGGACTGAGAGTGACGTAAGTTTGGAGAATAAGAATGATCATTAGTAGGTTAAGAAAAGCTAAATGAGGGATTAGAAGTGAGTGACTAGGATTAAACTCCAATTGGAACATTTTGGGCCACAAAATTCAAGTTGACTTTTTGCATATTAAAGTAAGGCTTTGTGTCATCTTTTCATTTCATTGTTTCACTTTACCAAAACACCCAAAATTCCCTGTCTTCCTCTCTTGTTCCAGCCGACTCTCCCCCTCCCCTTTTCCCTTCATTTTTGTCTTCAAAAACTACATCAAACTCCATTAAATCCACCAAGGAAGCTTGAGAAATCATTCACCACTTCACTTGAAACTTGAAGATCATCTTGTCTTGAGGGAGCCAAGCTTAGAAGAGGTTGAAAGAAGGGGCTTTGGAGCATTTCTAAACCACATCATCTTAGGGTTTCACTTGATAGGAAGAGCTAATCTAGTTTCTTCATATATTTTCCTTTGATTTAATCTTGTAGCTTTAAGCTTTGTAGCTTCTTGATGTTGTTCTTGTTGAGTTTGGGTTGTTGAAGTGGGCTCTATGAACCCCCACCTTTCTTGTTATTAGACAGCCATGATGTGTGTGTGTGTGATGGAATGAATTTGTGATGAATTCATGGAAGTTAGAAAGTTAGGAAGAAAGGAGGAAGGAAAATCGAGTGAGGAAGGAAATGTTATTTTGCCGGTTTCATTTCAGCATTTTTCCCCTGTTTTGGCTGCGAATTTTCGTGAGTTTCTTGGCTATTTTGAGAGCTGAAATGTTGGTCTATATGTGTGTAAATTTCAGGGGTTAATTCATTTTATACAATTTTTGACAAATTTCCAAAGTATGCTGAAAAACCAGCCTGATTTGTCTTGTTCTCACTGAAGCAGTGTATTTGTATGAAAATCTGGACTATTTCTGTTTAGAATCTCTCTAAAGTGTCTTCTCGAGAGTTTTAGTTTGTTGAGTCTATTTTCTAACGGTACAATATTCGTTATTTTTGGAGTTATAGAAATCAAGTTATGATTTTTCAAAGAACATCGCGCAAAACTGAAATTTCTCCAAGGAGGCGACAAAAGTTTAAAAAATGCATTGGAAACATTTCCGGGTTTTCAGGCGTAATCTTTTGAGTGTTTGTACACCATTCCAATTTTAGATGATGGATTTCCCAATTTCATGAGATTCTTTTTAACTTGAAATCGAAAAGCTTAATTATTTGAAAATTGACCTTGAATGTATGTTTAGGTAATTTTGATTTTCATCTCTCAGGTGATCACATGGACACCAAGAAGTTTGTTTGATCTCCTGAATTTTTCTCGCTTGCTCTCAGTTATTGGTGAGTGTCAAGTGCATGATTTGTTAAATTGCTTGAACCTGTTAAAAACTTGATTTGAATATATTATTAAACTTGTAGAGGCGGACGTGTAATTTATCTCGTCCGACCTCTCTTACTTGACCTGACATGCTTGCTTATATTTGTTGTACTTGAAATGACTTGCCTGAACTGTACTTGTACTTGATTGATGATTGAGCGTTGTCTCATCATCTTACTCGCTATTTAAACCTATTGGGGACACCCAAAACCTCATTGGTAAACCTTTCACCTCGGGCCGGCAAGGGCTTGGCCGAGAGATTGGCAAACCATGAGTCTTTACATATTTTCGTCGATTGGAGTGCGCTCGCCGACTACTTACCTGGGTATACTCGAGTGCTACCAAATTTCCTATTTTGACGAGCGGGCCCGGTTGGGAGGTGAAACGGTGGACGGAAATGGTTGACAAGTGGAGTTCTACATGGTCATTAAAATAGTTGACGGAGTGTCAACTACTGGAATGTGATCAAGATTCGTGGATCTTGGCTCCTGAGAGCCCCTGTATCCTTTATTTAATGTGTAATTAAATTCCTTATTTGCATTTTTGCCTTAAAGTTTTGGTTACCTATCTTGATTAATAAAAGTGTATATTTCTTGATCTTTAATGCTTGCATGTTTTCTTGGCCTCACTGAGCTTTCTCACCCCATAAGATTTGTTTTCCTTAACAGGTTTGAAAGTGGAGCACGAGAATAGAGAAACTTAGTACTTTTGTAGGATTTCTTCATTTTGTATAAGATTGAAATTAATGGATGACTTTGATGGTTTATGGTATTTTGGGAGTTATTTTCAATGTTATTTTGATGTAATTTTGGGGTTTGTATTTTGTGAGAGTTTATTAGTAATTTTAATAACTTTTAATGATGATTTTACGAATGAATGTTTGGATTGATATTTGGGTTTCGTAGTGAGTCCCGGCGAGAGTTGGGCAGGCGGTCCGCCAAACCCTTTGGTTCACCCAAGGGGGAGGTGGGGCTGTCACAGTTGGTATTAGAGCCTAGGCTTCAGATCCTTGTAGTGTATCCTAGA
This sequence comes from Gardenia jasminoides, assembly GCA_013103745.1. Classification (NCBI taxonomy): domain Eukaryota; kingdom Viridiplantae; phylum Streptophyta; class Magnoliopsida; order Gentianales; family Rubiaceae; genus Gardenia; species Gardenia jasminoides. Next base: position 17,173,218 of record CM023098.1, on the reverse strand, counting down.
CTAGATGTTTAGGATGCCGAACTGTGGGATTAGTTTGAAGGTTAAGTGAAAAGACTACGTGCATATATTTGGTTAAGACTTGCTTTCTAGGTGGATGATTTGGAGTTAAGGAATGTGAAACTATATATGGTCGATATTTGATTTGTGATTAAAGGAATCTAGATGGTATGTCAGGTGAAAATGAGGATTAGGTTGATTTACACTTTGGGGTGGCCAAACTTAGTGTTGATTGACATTGTTCTTATTTTGGCGTCTGAATACAAATATGTTACAATTGAGAATATTTTTCATATTTGGAGTTATCGAAGTCCTTGTTTGGAGGTAAGAACTCGTAGTCTTCTTTCCTATGCCTAACGGAGATAAATTTGTTGGTGAGGATTTTAATGGGATGAATGCTTTAGCAGACAGTTGTATCTATTTTAAGAATTTTGAACTTGGTGCTTGATGTATTGAATAGCACTAACCAATGCTTATATTATTTGGATTTAAATCCTCCTAGATGTAGGATGAAAGTTTGGTTGTGAATTAGACTAGGGAGGTCCTAGTCTTTTGTACGCTTTATCGAATGATTAGTTGGGGTGATGCTTTGTGAGGCCTCTAACTTTAAAAGACCTAGCCTTCGCATTTTGTGGTACTAGTGTGCTATGTGTTTTGTGATTATCCCGAAATGACTTGCTAATTTGCTTGTGAATTCTGTAATATACGATATATGCTAGTTTACTTGTTTTAAATGTTTTCACTATTGACATATGTGTTTACCTTTGCTTATGCATATTTAATTTTGTCTATGCATCTAGACACATAATTAGGGCTATGGTTACTCGTGGTTGTGGTCGTAGTTGAAGATGTGGGCGTGCGCATCCCCAACCCTCCGCGAGTGTTCACTTTTCTGAGGCTGAGTCTAAAAGGGGACCGGGCGGTGGTAATGAGGATCAAGTGGCTATGGCCATCAATAGGATGACTGATATACTTGAACGTTTGGCCGATAATCAAGGCCTTTGATAGCAGAATCAACCTTTAGGGCTTGATCATGGGGATGATAGGGCTTTGGAGCATTTTCTTAAGTTTTCACCACCTAAATTTCTTGGAGGATCTGACCCTAATGCGGCAAAGAACTGGTTTGAAAGGATGAGTGAGATATTTGCCGCCCTGCACTATACTGAAGAGAGGCAAGTGAGCTTTGCCATTTTCCAGTTTGAGGGAGCGGCTCGGGCATGGTGGAATGTAATTAGAGTTAAATGGGAAAGAGAACAAACCCCTTGGACCTGGGTAAATTTTGAGAGGAAGTTTAATGAGAAGTTTCTTCCACCCATGATCCAAGAAAAGAGGGAGGACGATTTTATAAGATTGAGACAATGGGTCTTGAGTGTTGCCGAATATGAGAAGAGATTCACTAAGCTATCTAGGTTCGCTTCGAAATTGGTAGTCACTGAGCGAAAAAGGATAAGACGATTCGTACAAGGATTGAACGTGGAAATACAAGAGTCTTTAGCAGCGGCCCAAATTCTTACATTCACTGATGCCCTAGAAAAAGAACAAAGAGTCGAGGGTGCTAAATTTCAAGTGAAGGCTTTTCAATCTAGGAAAAGAAAAGCCCCAAGTAGCACTATTGGGCAAGTTGAGATGAGAGCACCGCCTCCCAAGGTTGGAAAGGAAACGGGAGATGTGAGGACCTTGGAACCATCGAGAGGAGTTTCTAGTGGACAAGGACGATCAAGCAACGTCTCTCAAGGGGGTCAAATATCGACTCCTAGTGTAAGTTGTGGGTTTTGTAGGAAACCCAATCATACTGAGGATGAATGTTGGAAGAAGTCAGGGAAATGCTTGCGATGTGGTAGTGCTGAGCATCGGATATACAATTGTCCTGAAAGGCCATTTGAAGGAAGCAATAGCCAGCGGGCCGGCCAACCGTCATCTAAGCAATCTAGTGTAAGAGGAGGTCGATCGAGAGTACCGGTTAGGGTTTATGCCTTAGATCAACTTCAAGCTCCCGATTCTGCTAAGATCATTGAAGGTAAGACCCTCCATTTACCATTGTCTAGCTAACGTTTTAATTGATATTGGTTCAATAGACTTTCTTGTAAACCCTAGTTTCATAAGTGGGGTAGACATGAGATCATTTTGGTTGCCCTATAAGTTGGAAGTTAAAACATTTATGAGAAAACCAAGGTTTGATTGCTAATTTGATGTATAAAGAATATGAGGTACGAATTTCGACGACGAAATTCTTTTAAGGAGGGGAGGTTGTGAGGACTCGAAAATTTTATTTTTATCTGACCTATTTATTTAATTATTTATTTATTTCTTCTGAATAATTGATTTAAATTATTTTATATGCAAATGTACCATACATTACCTTATTTTATTTTAAAAACCATGTTTAACCATCAATTTGATTTTTCTGTCACTTAATTGTGAAAAACGAGAAAAGGCATGTTTTTCGAGGCAAATGTTTGGACTGAGAGTGACGTAAGTTCGGAGAATAAGAATGATCAATAGTAGGTTAAGAAAAACTAAATGAGGGATTAGAAGTGAGTGACTAGGATTAAACTCTAATTGGAGCATTTTGGGCCACAAAATTCAAGTTGACGTTTTGCATATTTAAGTAAGGCTTTGTGTCATCTTTTCATTTCATTGTTTCACTTTACCAAAACACCCAAAATCCCCTCTCTTCCTCTCTTATTCCAACTGACTCTCCTCCCCTTTTCCCTTCACTTTTGTCTTCAAAAACTACATCAAACTCCATTAAATCCACTAAGGAAGCTTGAGAAATCTTCCACCACTTCACTTGAAACTTGAAGATCATCTTGTCTTGAGGGAGCCAAGCTTAGGAGAGGTTGAAATTAGGGGCTTTGGAGCATTTCTAGACCACATCATCTTAGGGTTTCACTTGATAGGAAGAGGTAATCTAGTTTCTTCAAATCTTTTCCTTTGATTTCATCTTGTAGCTTTAAACTTTGTAGCTTCTTGATGTTGTTCTTGTTGAGTTTGGGTTGTTGAAGTGGGCTCTATGAAATCCCACCTTTCTTGTTATTAGACTGCCATGATGTGTGTGTGTGTGATGGAATGAATTTGTGATGAATTCATGGAAGTTAGAAAGTTAGGAAGAAAGGAGGAAGGAAAATTGAGTGAGGAAGGAAATGTTATTTTGCCGGTTTCATTTTAGCATTTTTTCCCCTGTTTTGGCTGCATATTTTCATGAGTTTCTTGGCTATTTTAAGAGATGAAATGTTGGTCTATATGTGTGTAAATTTCAGGGGTTAATTCATTTTATACAATTTTTGGAAAATTTTCAAAGTATGCTGAAAAAGCAGCCTGATTTGTCCTGTTCTCACTGAAGCAGTGTATTTGTACGAAAATTTGGACTATTTCTATTTAGAATCTCACTAAAGTGTCTTCTCAAAAGTTTTATTCGTTGAATCTATTTTCTAACAGTATAAGATTCGTTATTTTCGGACTTATAGAACTCAAGTTATGATTTTTCAAAGAACATCGTGCAAAACTAAAATTTCTCAAAGCAGGCGACGGAAGCTTAAAAAATGCCTTGGAAACATTTCTGGGTTTTTAGGCGTAATCTTTTGAGTGTTTGTACACCATTCCAATTTTAGAAGATGGATTTCCCAATTTCATGAGATTCCTTTTAATTTGAAATCGAAAAGCTTAATTATTTGAAAATTGACCTTGAATGTATGTTTAGGTAATTTTGATTTTCATCTCTCAGGTGATCACGTGGACACCGAGAAGCTTGTTTGATCTCCTGAATTTTTCTCGCTTGCTCTCGGTTATTGGTGAGTGTCAAGTGCATGATTTGTTAAATTGCTTGAACCTGTTAAAAACTTGATTTGAATATATTATTAAACTTGTTGAGGCGGACGTGTAATTTATCTCGTCCGACCTCTCTTACTTGACCTGACATGCTTGCTTATATTTGTTGTACTTGAAATGACTTGCCTGAACTGTACTTGTACTTGATTGATGATTGAGCGTTGTCTCATCATCTTACTCGCTATTTAAACCTATTGGGGACACCCAAAACCTCATTGGTAAACCTTTCACCTCGGGCCGGCAAGGGCTTGGCCGAGAGATTGGCAAACCATGAGTCTTTACATATTTTCGTCGGTTGGAGTGCGTTCGCCGACTACTTACCTGGGTATACTCGAGTGCTACCAAATTTCCTATTTTGACGAGCGGGCCCGGTTGGGAGGTGAAACGGTGGACGGAAATGGTTGACAAGTGGAGTTCTACATGGTCATTAAAATAGTTGACGGAGTGTCAACTACTGGAATGTGATCAAGATTCGTGGATCTTGGCTCCGAAACCCCATCCTTTATTTAATGTGTAATTAAATTCCTTATTTGCATTTTTGCCTTAAAGTTTTGGTTACCTATCTTGATTAATAAAAGTGTATATTTCTTGATCTTTAATGCTTGCATGTTTTCTTGGCCTCACTGAGCTTTCTCACCCCATAAGATTTGTTTTCCTTAACAGGTTTGAAAGTGGAGTACGAGAGTTTATTGTAGGATTTCTTCATTTTGTATAAGATTGAAATTAATAGATGACTTTGATGGTTTATGGTATTTTGGGAGTTATTTTCAATGTAATTTTGATGTAATTTTGGGGTTTGTATTTTGTGAGAGTTTATTAGTAATTTTAATAACTTTTAATGATGATTTTACGAATGAATGTTTGGATTGATTTTGGGTTTCGTAGTGAGTCCTGGTGAGAGTTGGGTAGGCGGTCCGCCAAACCCTTTTGTTCGCCCTAAAGGGAGGTGGGGCTGTGACACCTCTAATATTCAAAATCATAAATTTAACTAGACTTTACATGAGACCGAAGCAAATATCTAGCTTGAAACTGACTTACTAGCTGCTAATCAGTTTTCACACGGTGACCTAGCTTTCAATTGGGCCATCATTCGAGTTGCATAGCCTATTGAGCAGCTGCTACTCACCCGAATCAATTCGCGTAGACCAATGATGACCACCAACCGTAAAGTTAGATCCTGCCAACTTCTTTTCCAGTTCCAATTGGAAGTCCCGGAGTTGCTGGATTGTCGTAGTGATTTCAAACAAGCTACCAGCTGAATTCCTACGTGGAAACAACTGCTTTCCTTTAGTGACCTTAGGAGCAAAAATCAGAGACAAAGCTAAAGCCTCCACTGCCCCGTCTTCTTGTGACAAAATGACAAAATGGCTCATCATGCCCAAAATGTCCACAATAAGCACAAAAATTGGGCCAATTTTCAAACTCAACATGCTACCAGAAACCGTGGTTATCATCACCAATCCAAACCCTACGAACTGGAGGTTTCGAGACGTCGACTTCGACAAGAACTCTAGCCATCGAAGGACGTCTAAGGTCTCCCGTGGCTGCATCAACCTTCAATAGTCACCCAATAGTGGAAGCCAACTTGGAAAATGGCGCCTTTTGGAAGAATGGGATCGGTAATTCTGGAAAATTGAGCCACATGGATGCGATAGAAATTTCTTGATTTGCCCTAAAGTCCATTGACCATTTAGAGATTACCATAGGAGCACTCTGTATAAACCAGGTGCGATGCAGAAATAATCTGGTGTAGTCTTCTTCTAGTATCAGCCGAATCAAAACGTGGTTCGCATCAAGAAGACCAATGGTACATTCACCTTTCAATCCAAGTGACACAAAGAACTTCCTTATGACTTCCATGGGAGGTCGGCTAAAAGCAAACCTTCCCACTAGTGCATTTCAATGTGGTGCAGCTAACAATGCCATCTCCTCGTGAGACATCCGTAAGGCAGGCTCCTTTAGATAAGAGGACCACACACCAACATCCAATGGAGATTCTGCAGATTTAATCAAAAACATATTTGAGAATGAATTCTTGCTAAACGAAGCACCACCCTTCTGCCCTCCATTATCCGAATGGAGGGCAGCATCCTCTGCCATGATCAGAGCACGAACAAGCGAGCGAATATAGAAACCCTAGAAAGAAACCCTAGAAGACAGTAGTCTTTGGATTTTTGTTAAGTTTTAGTGATTGGAAAATGATTTACAGGTTTTATTACTTTTGTTTTCCCATTTTTGCAAGAAATTGGTCAAGGGTTTAATTTGACCTATACAAGAATTTGTGGGATAATACCCTAATAAATTTGGATTTTTCATGATACAAATATTTTTGTATATCTATAATTGCATTGACTATCGACTCATATGAATATGCATGGATACCTTACTATTAGGATTTTCATTGTGCCGGTAAGTTGAACCGTAGTAAATAGTGATCGAGTGAATAGTGAGTTGAGGGTAAATAAATAGTGGTAAAGAGATAATTAGTGGGGTGAGTGTTGAACTTTAAACAGAACTAGAGGGAGTTTTAGTGTAAAAAGAGATGAAGTTGTGGATAAGATAAGATTACCTTAGATTTCAAACCAATAGGAATGCGACACGTGGCGTAGTTGTTGGCTAACTCTTATATAAGCCAAAAAAAAGACTTTGGACTTCATTTTCTTCTTCCTCCTCTTTATTTTACCCGACCAAGAGAGAGAGAGTAGAGAGAGGAGCTCCATCAATTCTTCATCTTCCAACCTTGAAGCAAGATACTTGAGAATCACCAAAGCCACAAATTTCTTCTCTTTTCTTGTTGATAGCCGAGTGAGAGAAAGAGAGAAAGGGACGAGAGAGAGAGAGAGAGAGAGAGAGAGTCGAGAGAGAGAGAGAGAGATAGAGCTGCCATCTTTGGGTTCTTGAAGATTTTTGGAAGAAATCACCAAGTAGACGAGAAGATCTTCAACTGTTCTTGAGGAAACTCGGAGGAGGAAGCTTGGAAGGAAACTTTGGTGTGAATATCACCAGATCTTGCTAGATCTTGAGGTAAAATTTGAAACTCACTTAGATCCTTTAATTTTAGCCGTGAAAATAGTAGATCTACTTGATTTGAGGTTGATCTATGGTGGGTTTAGCAATTTACTTGAGGAAATAGCCCTAGATGTTCTAGTGGCTAAACTACTAGCATAGATTTTGATTTCTTGAACAAATTTGGTTGGAAATTATTTAGTGATACTCAAGGGCCAATGATTGATAAAGCCCTTAGAGATTTGAGTGAGATTTATGTGAATTTGTGATTGAATCTTGGAGAAAATTTGATAAAAAACTTGAGAAAACTGGACTACTTGTTGGCCGAATGAAAACTGGAATTTCTAACTTTACTTTTCAAATTTTGTTGATGTTTCTTAGCTTGATTTCACTCAAAAAACTTTGTACTATGTTGATTTAGAGTTAAAACTAGGAGTTTTTGTGGGAAAGAAACCATTTTCTCCGACGTGCCACGTTCTGAAAATTTTTGCAGGGTTGCCTGCATAGTCTCGGGAAAACGAGCATAACTCAATGTAGAAAAATCAAATTTGAGCTCCGTCCATTGTATTGGAAAATAGATTCAGAGGCATTTAAACCCTAATAATTTCAGAGTTTAATTCCTTTTCTACAATTCCCAGTAAATCTGTAAAATTGACTAAATTTCAAAACCTGTTCTGTTTCTCAGGTTTAAAACAGAATTTTGAACAACCAATTTGCCATTCTTATGGAATTAATTTTGCAGGGGTGTCTTCTAACAGTTTTAGATCTTTCAATCTAGTTTCCAGTACATGAATTTCATGATTTTTGGACTTATAGAATTTAAGTTATGATTTTTCAAAAACTGTTGACAGTGATGAACAGTTTTCCAGCCAAGAAGCACTTTGGTGCATTTTGCATTTGTTTCACACCTCTTGGTTCTAAATGCATTCTATTCACTCCATGATACCCTTGACTTCTTGTTTTGGCATGTACATGACTTTTGTTTAAGTGGAGTAAGCAAACCATGTGGTTTAGGAGAGTTTCGAGGGAAGACCATCTTGGGACTTCTTAGTAAGATTTGGAAGTAGTACTTGCGTAATTGTTATAATTTGGAGTAGTGGCTCTCATTGTACTTCATTTCCTTGATCTTAGAACTTGGAGGAGTCGAAGGAGCTCTTGAACTAGACTTGTGAATTTGGCATTAAGTGGTGAGTGTCCCAATCCATTTTTAACTCACCTATTTTACTACTATTTGAAAATAACTTGTGAAATAATTTACGCGACTCATATTTGTAAAAAACTGATTTACCACTATTCGCAATTAAAATGCTTGTACAAGTGAAATAATTTATGAAGGATTTTTAAGTGTTCCTTGTTGCTAGTTGTGCTTAAATGTTTCTATGATTTGATTGGGTGCTTAATTGATTGATTGGGCATGTTTAAATATATACTAGTGCTTCTATGCAAAGTGAACTTTACTGTTAATTTCGATAGTTATAAGTGAGTATTTGGATTGGTATTTTACTTATCTTGATTTAAAAGTATTTTATTACTAAATGTGTTCTATTAAGCTATTATGTTTTGTTTTAAATAAAACTTATTCCTCACTTCTAACGAGTGAGGTGAAGAGGCTGACTGTCAAGGGTCCCTCGCTCCTGAAGGCGAGTGTATACTTTATTGCACTCTTTTAAGGGGATTGAAGTTTGAAATTGATTGCTAGTTGTCCCTCGCTTCCAAAAATATTTGATAGCTATTTATCAATGTTCGAATTACTTGTGCATGACTGTAGGCAATGTGTACTTTGACACATTGGCTGAATAAGGCCTTTCCCCATTCGTTACCGCTCATTCGAGTCAGAAGCGGATTCGATCGGGTAGGTTGGTAACTTAGGGCACTGATTACGGTGTACTTGAATATTACCACTGGGTGTTATAAGGAGAAGAAGGGGTTGAATGACTGATGAGATAGACTGCAAGTACTCCCAGAGGACACTGTATTCTTTCAATATTTGAACTAAATGTTTATTGAATTACTATTCATTGAATTATTGTTTACTGCATTATTGTTTGGTAAATTAAGTGTTTATGGAATGATTGTTTAAGGAATTACTGTTTCTTGTATCCTTTTAAATGAAAAGATTTTTATATACTTTCAATGTGAATGAGTGACCATGTTCTCAACTTACATGTTATTCTTTTAAAGACTCAAATGTTTTACAAAATACTATTTAATTCAAGTGCCCATGAATTTGATAAAACATGAATTTTCTTGCTTTCACTGAACACTCACTGAGTTTCTAACTCACCCCAAAATATTTTATTTTCCCTCCACACGGCTCGAGATGAAGGAAAGCATGTGTAGTAATCTTTCTTAGTGTGACTGGTAGGATTATCTCTTGTACTATTTGAAATTTTGGTGTATTTGGACTAGTTAGAAATGTAATTATTATTTTGGAGATCTTAACTTGTAATTATTTGAGATCTGTAATCGGGATGGTTGTGATTCTTTAATGAAGTTTTAAGGTTTAAATGTTGTATTGGACTGGAGGATTAAGGTTATTCTATTATTCTAAAGTACTTGCTCACTATTGAATTGAGGATTGTAGTGAGTCCCAGCGAGATCTGGGCAGGCGGTTCGCCGAACCCTTTGGTTTGCCTTAGGGGGAGGTGAGGTCGTCACATAATCCACTTAATACCATATAAGTTTTATGCATTTGACTAAATGAAACATGTAAAATGCATCTAGATTAATGTCATGCAATGTATACAAAATAAAGTACTTTAAGGAAAATAATACAATTAATGATTTCATAATGCAATCAATTCATTTTTTTTCTAGGGTTCTCACAATTCATATGGATTAATTTATACAAATTGTGATGAATAGACTACTACTCTTATATATATAAGTTGATTTAGATGATATATTATTACGTAAACCAAAATTTCGATCTTTTCAAAAATTGAAAAATAACTCAAAATTTATTATACAACAAATTTTTATTACATATTTTATAATGTCATGTGAATAGTAAAAATGGTTTTTATAGTATTTTTAAAATGCATGAAATACACAAGATTTATAAATGATATGTACAAATTGTGTATTATACATGCATATTATGAGTGCATTTTAATGAATATGATGTTAAATTTCAATTATTAATAAAAAATTTTAACATATTTCAACTAAACTTCCTAATACTAGTTTCATGTAAGTCTTTTAAGTAAAATAGTATATTTATCCCACAAAGTAGTAAGTTTTGATCATTAATCAAATTTATTATGCTGTCAATAAATTTACTACTATTCTATAAAAATTTATTGTTAGTTGAATTAAACTTACTTCCTTAAAGGTAACTTTGGGATATAAAGTACTGATTCATGCATTCTACAAAAAAAAGTAGCTTTCTTATTTATTTTGATTTAATATTTTAGACTTAAAAGTTACTAATTTATTAAGTTAAATTTCAATAATTAATAAAAATTTTACCATTATTTCAAGTGAACTTCCTAATAGTAGTTTCATATAAGTTTTTAAGGTAAAATCATAAATTTTTATCAAAAACTAGTAAGTTTTGATCATTAATCAAATTTATTATGTTATCATAAAATTTACTATTATTCAATAAAAATTTACTATCATTTGAACTAAGCTTACTCTTATAAATTTTTAAAGTAAAATATAAATTTATACAACAAAATAGTAAATTCTGATCATTAATCAAATTTACTATGTTATAATAAAATTTACTACTATTCTATAAAAATTTGCTATTACTTGAACTAAACTTACTCTTAAAAGTAAGTTTGAGATATAAAATAGTAATTTATTTTTAGAAAATGGTAAGTTTCATATTATTTCTGATTTACCTTTTGAGACATAAAAGTTACTAATTTATTGAGTTAATTTACTGTTTTAGATGTAAAACTTACTTCTCTTCAAAAGTAAGTTTGAGATGTAAAAAAGTAATTTATTTTAAAAAAAAGGTAAGTTTCATATTATTTCCGATTTACCCTTCAATACATAAAAATTACTAATTTATTAAGTTAATTTACTATTTTAGATGCAAAACTTACTTCTCTTTAAAAATAAGTTTGAGATATAAAATAGTAATTCATTTTCAAAAAAAGATAAGTTGCATATTATTTCTAATTTAATTTTTGAGACACAAAATTTACTAGTTTATTAAGTTAACTTACTGTTTAGATACAAAACTTACTTTCAAATTAGACTAATTTTTAGGCATTAACTTATCTAGGTGACTGGTCTAACAGGTAACCAAATGGTCACTAAAAGTCCTTTTACCTGTAGTATCAGGTAAAAATTATTTCGTTACCATAACTATCTTTGCTGGGGTATTTTCTCTAATTGATAAGTAGGAGATACTTATGCATTAATGTTTAAGATATGTCAATCTTATTGGCCTGTATGCAAAGATTAATTGTCTTAAAGGCCAAGTACCCCTTTTTTGGTTTCAGACCTTATCTATCTGCCTATAAGTAGATGCTTTGAAGTGAAACTTGGAAAAAATAAAATGTTAGATTTTAGACTGGGGTTCAGAATTCCAAAAGAGGAAAAAGAAAAAGAAGCAGAAATCTAATCCAATAGGAGGAAGAAATATCATCTATTGGGTTTTCCATCCTCCTTTTCTCTCTTTTACCTTGAAATGGTTTTCTTAAATAGAGTTAGTGGTCAACAAAGTTAGTTGATCCAAACCTTCTTCTTCGAGAAACTTCAGAAAGTTGTTCTTGTGGATTAGTGTTAGAGGCTAGACATCTTTGTAGCTTTGTGGATTGACTTCGTCAAAATATTCTTTTCCATGGAGAAAATTCTTTGCTAAGGTTCTTGATGAATTGTCATGAGAATTTGATAAGCATGGGTATGTATATAAATTAAACTCGATCCACAGTTAAATTTTTTTATTTATAAATTTCTAAATACCTACATGCGATTTTTTGTTAGTATATAGGTCAAATTAAGTACAGGGTATTAAGGATCGAATCCACAACTATGAATAAACAACTACCGATACTTCTAAAGTTTCTCTATTATTTAGACAATCAATAAATTGAACGAAATAAAATTAAGCTAAAATGTGCAAGAAAATAACAAATGAAAGCTCCTTAGATCATGGTATCGCTAACTACATGCAAGTGCAATTTTTGAATCATTGATCACTACTATCTCGACCATCTATGCGTGATTTTCTTATGTATGTGAAACCTACTCTTATAGTGAATCAATTATATCTATAACTAATCCATACGTACTCTCATGACTATGAAATTAGCCACAAGTTCATGAATTTTTATGAAATTACATGGAATATACCCACAAAAACCATAAAGATACACCTCTGCTCATGAGTGTATTCCCTAGGTTTAGTACTTCTAGGAACTGTTATTAAATTCCAATTCTCATTACAAATTCAACATCTTGAGATTATCAATCAATGGCCAGTTAATCATGATTAGACAAACAAAAGTACCAAATAACTTGTTCAAGACAATAGCTCCAATTAGATAAAAGATCAACACAAAACAATCATAAAAAGTTCAACCAAAACCCAAAGCATGAAACTTTAGAAATACATAATAAAATACAAATCCAAAACCTGAAAATTAACCACACAAAAGAATTCAATAGAAAAGATAAATAATTGGAGAAGAAAGAACCCTTATCACATGTGCTTCATCCCTTCTTTCTTCATCTCCATCTTCACCCTAGTCTAGCCAATGTACAAGAGTAGATGATACATACAACTTAAAACTATCCTACTCTACCCTAAAACTAAGAAAACATAAAAGTTACATTTTTGTGAAGTGTTTTTGCACCTCCCAAAAGCTCCCTTTGGAATGAAATACGCAAGCTCTATTTAAACAGAAATTTTCAAGCCCTTAACTTGTATCTTGAATGTGAAACATAGTTCTAATAAGTCAACGTTTGTGACTTTCAAGCTAAAGAATATATTTATAGAAGAAATATGGCCAACAATTGTTGCTAGAATCTCAATTTTACAGCTGCAAATCTTCTGTAAAATGCCTCTCAAAAGGTGTGAAATAATTAAGATGAAACCAAATTGCACAAGTTGTAGATGACAATTTTGACTAGAATCTAGCCACGGATTCCTGGCCAGATTCAATTCGGCCCAGAATCCGGCCGGGGATTCTAGAGTAGATTCATTTCCCCTACTTTGTTCAGTGTTGCTTAGCTTCTGCCTCGAAATCCTCCTAGAATCAGGCTAGGGATTCTGCTAGCGATTCAGTCCAACTTGTTTGACAAGTTTCTCCAATTTCTTGCTCATGTGACTCGAACAACCTTTGAAACTTGTCAACTTTATGAACTCTAGAACTTTAATTAACATACTACAAACTTGTTTCTTGTCCAATGGTTATGCTAGTTTTCAACTCCTACAAAAGCAATAAAAGTATGTGAGTAAAAAGGGACAATAATCAACCCCAAAACCCTAATTAGCTTGTTTAAAAAAGGCCTTAGGGAAGTTTTGAAAAATTTTTCCAGAGTTTCCCCTTATAACTGGATGAAAATCCCAGCCAGCAATCCAATTTAACACAAAAAATTACACATGGCAATTTTTCCAATAATAAATCCAATAATTATAACATAATAGATTCAAAAATTGTCATCACCAAAGATAAAATTCACAAGTCCACATATTTCTTCTCCTCCACACTTAAACTTCACATTGTCCTCAATATGAAAAAAGGAAAAGACAGAGAGTTGAAAGAATACTATCATGGCAAACTTGCACAATTCAAATTTAGTCCATGTGATGTCTTTCCAACCCCAAAAATCAACAAACACGAGCACATAATTGAAGAAGACATGGATAAGTTCACTTCACCAAAAGGTAGTAATAATAATAACACATGAAAACAACTAAAAATGTAACTAATAAAAATGAAAATTTGCAAGGAACAAGCATATTCATGCATGTAAAGGGAAATGGGGAATGTCAAGTGCCACAACTTATTTCAAAATTGGGCAAACATACCACCCACTCATATGTAATGACATTCCCAAGCATAATAAAGTGTTAAAGAGCATATCCATTCATGAACTTTTGCTCAAAAAGAGTCATCTATTAACTACTCTTAAAATCCTAGAGTTTCCATGCAAAAATAAAAAAAAGATCCACCCATGCACATTCTTGGTATGTAGGCACTCTAGGACAATCAGTTATACTCACAAAAATTTCTATCAAGCTATTTAACATACTACGTTGGCCAATATTTGACAAAATTGCTCCAAACCAAGTTGAGCACAAAAATTAGCTAAAATTCACCAAATTCACCAAACAATCATAGTCTCATTACTTATCATTAGCAACATCGGCCAGTGCAATAATGTGAGGACCCGTACCAACTTTTATATTTTGTTTAAGTTTATTATATGTATTATTATTTGCCAAGGTGTTTATATGCTTGTTTTACTTTTAAAAGTGTTTTGTTTTAATAATCCAGTTTTACACGTTTTAAAACCCTAACTTGAAACCTAAAACACTAATTTGTTTCGAAAAACCCTAATTTTGATAAAACCCTAATTTGAATATGGAAAACCCCAATTTGATTTCTTAAAACCCTAGTTTTGAAAATGAGTCTAAGTTTTATGTTTAATTATGAGTTTGTTAACTCTTTGATTTTATGTGTGATAATGCATGATTAAGAGGGGGTAATACAATGCCTAGGTGATTAGTAGCCTAAGTAGGGGTAATTAGGCTTTGATGGGTTAGGTTAAATTAAGTATTTATGGACTAATTTGATAGGAAAAGAAATTATGTGGGTAAGAGTGGAAATAAACCTAAGTTATTAGGTTTTTTTGGCATGATATTTTTGACCAAAATTTGACCAAGTAGAAATATCTTTTTGAGGTTATCTCTTGGGTTATTTTAAGCCTTGTGGTTGCCGGCCAAACCAAGGGAAAAAGAGGAAAGGAAAACCGTGAGGGAAGAAAGAAAAGAAGGAAAAAAAAGAGAGGAAAAAAAGGAAGAAAACTTGGAGATTTTGCAAACTTTCAACCGTACGATTTTGATTCGGAATTGGGAGGAGAAGCTTGGACTTGAACACTTGAAGTTTCACCAAGAACAACATCAAGAAAGGTTTCTCCTAGTTTCCTACAAGCTTGAATTTGGTTGAAGATTATAAATTGTAGGATTTTGTGGTTTCCATGGTTTGATTCATGTCTATCTTTAGCTTATGGAATGATGTTATGGATTGGAATGGTTGAATTTGATGTATGTATGCCTTGCCATGATTATGAGTTAGGGTTAGGGTTTTGCTTTAATGCTAATGGTAGAAATTAATGTTGGATTGTAGGTTTAGGTGTTTGGTGGGCTCTTGAATTCCCACAGAATTTGAACGGTTGTGTGGGCTCTTGAATTCCACTTGTGTGATGTGTGTGTAGTGTGTGTATGTGCATGGGTTTGGAGTGGTGTGAGGCGGTGAGGGCTATTTTGCATGTTTGTAATCGCAGGCGAGTCGATGGAATTTGCATGAATGCGTTTTGGTTGCATAAAATTCGTTTGAGGCATTGGTCGAGAAAGCAGGATTTTGACGGCAGCGACTTTGGTGTCGTTTTTGGTGTTGTTCCTTTGTGATTTAGCTTTTGACCAAAACACGAAAGTTATGGCCCTTTGTTCTAGATTTCCAACGCATCTGGAATTTCTTGATTTCGATTTGTGAGCGCTGAGTTATGTCCGTTTGAAGTTGGCCTGTCGGACATTCTGACGGCGAAATTTCGGAAAATGTTTCTGCATTTTTGACCTAGATAGAGTAAATCTGGGTTGAAGTTGTCTTCATGAAAGTTGTAGCTTGTTCTCTTAGTTTCGAAACGGCACCTCGTGAACTCAAATCCGACACTTGTAACCTGAGATATGGGCAATGGCGTACAAGGTGTCAAAACTGTTTTTTTTCACCTTCCAATGTGTGTTTTCCGTTTTCACATTGTCATTGTCCGTTTTCCATCTAACGCCCACGTATGTGCTTCTTTTACTATCTTAAGTGTTTATAAGCGTTTATGAGAGTTTAGTTCATTGGGCATATGCATGTCGCGTCGGTTCACCTTTGAAATGGTTTTCTTCCAATCTTATGACAAGATTGCTTTAAATAGAAACCAAAAGGGGTTGATGGTTTGATTTGCATGTTCCAGGTGAGCCCGTGGACGTTGACGAGCGTGTTTGACTTCTACATTATCTTGCTTACGCTCAGTTATCGGTGAGTGTTCAAGTGCATGTTGTTTTCATACTTGGATGTCTGATTTGATGAATTTCATTTGAAAGCATGCTTGTTTGACTTGGTGAGCGTGTACTTTACCGCGCTCACCCTTGTTTGGACTTACTTGAATTGAAATCGTAAAATGCTTGTACGTGTGCTTGTTCTTGACATGTTAGAACCAAACGGTTGTATGTACCACACTCAAGAGAGTGGGAGGTACCTCTCCTCCCGTTTGGGTCGGTTGTTAAATCTTCAATACCAAAGATGACACGTCTCAGGCGATAGGATTTCTTCACAAGATCTTCTTCTCATCCAAATACAGCGCGTCCACGCGTTATCCTTGGGAGTCTTCTGGAATTTTTACCAAAATTGCACTTTTAAGCTCCAAATAATTCCAATGACCTAAAATCAATGCAAAAACCAAACATGAGTAGAATCAAGCAATTAATACCATATTTAGGCCATATTTAAAGGGAAATAGCCACAAATAATGTGTACAATTAAGGATTTAACAAATTCCCCCACACCTAGACAATGCTTGCCCTCAAGCATTCACTAAACCAAACTCAAAATCAAGACTACAAACATAGAATAGAATAATAGACTGGCACAAATACTCCACATTCCTTGATAATCTCATCAAAGTGAGGATGTTTAAGACTTGACAATTCTCACATTGAAAATAGTGTATGCACTCAGCACTCAAGATGTTTAAAAAGGGACGTGTACATTCAAATCAACACCATAGAAAGACATTGCCATAAGCTTGCTAATCTATCACATCTCTACCACTGAATATGAATTCAAATGCAAAAATCAAAGGGTCTTTAACAAGGGTTGTAACGGGGCTTAGGGTAAAGGTTAGACAAAAAGGTAATTTAGGTTATAAACATCAAATAGAATACCTCATTATCGTTTGCATGAATTAAAATATCACACCCCTTTCATATAGTCATCTCTTAATCACCACAACAACCTCCAAGCATAGCAAGTGCATACACAACAACTCCTTATCAACACATAGCACTTATCTTCAAGAGCGCTTCATACACATTTTTTTCCTTTTTGTTCTTTCTCTCTGTTTTTTTTTTCTCCTTTTCGGGGATTTTTTTTTTCATTTTTTTTCATTTTTTTTCTTCCTTTTTTTCATTTTTTTTCAAAGTAGACACTAATAATATATTAACATAAAAGCACTTGCTAGCTATAGATATAATCAACTCCCTTCACTTGTGATATCATCATGCAAAAGAACATTAAGTTATTCCTTTGACATAGGGTTCAAACAAAAGGGTTTCAAACAAAGGGTTTCAAACAAAGGGTTTAAAGGGTGATAAAAACGTGTTGTTAAACAAAGAAAAAGATTTAAGGCCCAAACTTGGTCAACTACGCGAAAAATAATTGGGATAGGTCTTTTAGAAAGCTAAAAAGGGTTAAACCTGATTGCCCTTATCATTTTTATGCATCAAACTCAACAATGTGGTCTCGACATAGCAAGTTCTAGAATGATCTAATTCGATGTGATAATTACACTCACAAACGATGAAGAACAAAATCTGAATAATAAGATATTTAAGCTTAAAAACTCACAATTGGCTATATGTCATGAACATCCATCATTCAACTCAATTGCAAGTAAATAGAATATTCATACCAATGCCATTACACTACTCCTATTTGCATCTCAATCACATAAGATCCATTAAACATAAAAAGAAAAACATGAAAAATAGAACACAAACAAGCGATAGAGTTGAAAACAAACAAAAACTGAAACTAAAATTTGAAAAAGCTAGGAAAAATTAAAACTAAAGCCATCAAAGCCAAAATATGCCTCCCTCACATCTAAGCACTACATTGTCCTCAATGTAGTCAAACAAGAGAAAAACGGAGGACTTTCCTGTAGAACAAAGCTATGGCTGGAGAGGAAAAGGGGGTTGGAACCCCATAAAGTCAAAATAAGAGGCCATGATCCGTGTCATGTGAGCATTGTGACGCTCTATAGTGGCCAAGTGACCATCAATGTGCCGAAGCTGCTCTTCCAATCGCTGAAGGCATGCATCCACAGAAGATGGTGGAGGGGCGGAAATGGAAGGACTGGCAGTATCAGGAGAAGGACCATCACCCGTGGAACCCATGACAGAAGTAGAGACCCGATGCCCCGGCTCACCAGGAGGTGTAAATTGATACTTATCGCCTATGCGCCTGATGACACCCATTCGCTCCAAACAATCAACATCCAGAGGTCCAGTCAAACATGCTACATGCTTGGGCCTCTCAGCAGGCGTCCCAATGCCAAGAGCAATCATCTGATCAGACAAGAAGGTGATGATAGAACCTAGAATCAATGGTTTATTCGGCCTATTGACCATGGTTTGGAACTGAGAAGCTACCTAACAACCAAAATTGAGCTTTTCTTGGTTGACCATGCACCATAAAAAATAAAATTCAGTCTTGGTAAGAGTGCCAGAGGTATCTCTCCGTCCAGAAAATGTATAAGCCAGTAGCCATTGAACCAATCTCAAGATAGGATCCTTCAAGAAATAGGCTTTGGATTTGCTAGGATTGTACACGTGCCTATCAATAGACCATTCCTGCCAAATGTCAATAAAATCAATAGCAAAGGGCTTGGTGTAATCACATTCACAATTAAGGTATGCTTCGGAATTAATATCAGTTTCATCCACAAAACCCAACAGCACATTAAAGTCATTAATAGACAGACTGAACTCATGACCCATCAATCTAAACTTGATCACATCAGGGGTGGTCAAAGTGCAATTAGCTGGTCGGTCAAAATGGAAAGTAGAGTAAAACTCCCAAGATAACTTAGTGTAGGTGGGGCTGTCAGCCAATAGGAATTGTTCCCAACCAATATTAGAAAATAAACGTTGCACCTCAGTATCCGCTTTCAGCCAAGCAACGGTATCACGATGGATATATTTACAAGCAGCAAACGGACGGCGTATAATCTGTTCAAACCGAGCCTGTTGCTCAACATTAAAACCATCAAGAGACCCTCCCAAAGTAGTTCCATCATAGGGCATATAACCAGTGGTTAACCCTAAACAAGAACGCTTTCTAAACCGGGGAGGAAGTGATTTAGGTGGTGGTGATGGGTTAGGTGGAGTGGGTTTGACTGGGGCTTTGCCCTTTTTCAGAGATTTCAACTTAGCCTTAGCCATGCTCTAGTCTAGCAAATTTCCAATGCAATCACCCAGAAGCCGCACAGATCAATTAAAGAGCAAATACCCACAAGATTCAAGAGCAACCACGCAATGCACCAAAGAACAACTACGGGTAGTCTACTCAATTCAGAAAAATAGCAGTCAACTCAAACAAGGACCCAACCACACAATGTCGGACTTCAGCAACAACAAGCAATTAATCTGGCCTCAGCTAAGAACTGGAATATCTGGCATCAGCTACGGAGAGAGAGAATGGAAAACTTAAACCTGAATATCCCCCAAAGCAAAGAGCCAAAGACAGAGCAGCGATGGCTGTAGCAGACCTCCAAAGACTGAGGTAGAACTTTCCGGAGTAGTAGGGATTTCGGAGATTGAAGCTAGCAACCGCGGCTTTCCGTGGCACCGCAGCTGCAGCGATGGTGGCCTAAAATAGCGGCAGTAAGTCACGAGCTCCAGAGATAGCAGCTAACAACAGCAACAGCTAGTGTTGAGCAGCAACGGCAGCGACGAATCGTCAAAGGCGGCAGCATAGGATTGAGGCAGCGACGGGCGGCAGCAGCAGCAGCAATAGCGGTGGTTGCAGCAGCGAAAGGGGCGGAGAAGAACCGTTGCAGTCACCAGCTTTGGGGATATCCACGAACTCCAGGTGGCGGCGGAAGCAACAGGGTGATGAGACTCGACAGGAGGAAGAGGCTCCGCGTGAATGGGTTGCGTCCGCAACTGCTCCACGCGAGGACGACGATGACGACGGATGCTTGAAGGCCACGCGAACTTCACTTGAAGAGTTTGAGCAGCAAGCACAATGGCTGTGCAAGAATAAAGCAACGTACAGGGAGAACAAAAAAAGAAAGGAAAAGGAAGAAGAAAAATAGGGGAAGCGGCGGAAAGAAAGAAAAGGAAGAAAAGAACAAGCCAAAAAAGGAAAGGTAAAGAATTAGGGCTCTTTGACTTGTCTTCTTCTTTATCTTTTTTCTTTTTTTTTTTTCTACAGCTTTGGGCAGAAGACTTGCCCACTTAAGGCCAAGACACGCCTTAACCAGGGAAGTCTTCTGTCCATCCGTGGGGTTTTTTTTTTTTGGTTTTTAATCTTGGTCAGAAGACTCTCATCCTTAAGGCGTAGGCACGCTCTAACCCTGGAAGTCTTCTGTTCGAAAAAATTGTGTAGATGAAAATGGGATTAGAAGCCTTTCTTCCTTAAGGCATGGGCACGCCTTATTGTCTAAAGTCTTCTGATCAAACTAGATGATAAACTCCACATTGAGCAATGCTTTGGCACGCACACCCAAGGCCTACAAACACAAAATTTTTGTTAAACTAAGAAAATGACGTAACACAAAAAGTAAAAACACGAAATACGAAAAAATCAAAATGTAACAACATGACATAATGAAGAAAAGGAAAATTCTTGGGTTGCCTCCCAAGTAACGCCTTTCTTTAACGTCTTTGGCTAGACATAACGAGAGCTCTCAAGTTGCATAATCAGGATCTTCAAGAGTGATAATCTCCACTTCCTCAACATTGAAACCTTCATAATAGGGCTTAAGGCGGTGACCATTAACCACAAACTTCTTATCTGTCTTCAAACTTTGGATTTCCATTGCACCAAAATGAAAAACATTAGAAACGACAAATGGACCAATCCAACAAGATCGCAACTTACCGAGAAAAAGTTTAAACATCGAGTGATAAATGAGCACTTTTTGTCCCACTTCAAATGTCTTTCTCGAGATTTATTGGTTGTGAAAAATTTTGCTCTTTTCCTTGTAAATCCATGCATTCTCATAAGCCTCATTCCTCAACTTCTCTAACTCCTGTAGTTGGAGTTTTCTATGCCTCCCAACATCCTTAAAATCCTTGTTGCATTGTTTAATTACCCAGAATGCTTTGTGCTCATACTCAATGGGGAGATGGCACAGCTTACCAAACACTAACCTAGAGGGAGACATCCCAATAGGCATCTTATAAGCAGTTCTATAGGCCCAGAGTGCATCTTCCAGCCTCAAACTCCAATCCTTGCGATCAGGGCGAACCATTTTCTCCAAGATGAATTTGACTTCTCTATTCGAAATCTCCGCTTGCCCATTGGTTTGTGGATGATAAGAGGTAGAAACTTTATGAATGACTCCATACCTACGGAGTAGAGTTGCAATCACCCGATTACAAAAATGCTTCCCCCCTATCACTGATCATGGCTCTCGGTATTCCAAAGCGAACAAAAATATGACTTTTCACAAAATCTGCAACTACTTTGGAGTCAATAGTCCGGGTGACTTTAGCTTCCACCCATTTCGACACGTAGTCAACAGCTAATAAAATGTACAAAAACCCATAAGATGAGGGAAAAAGACCTATGAAGTCAATACCCCAAACATCAAAAACTTCACAAAATATTATGGGAATCTGGGGCATTTGGTCTCTACGAGATATATTACCTACCCTTTGGCATCTATCACAAGATTTGTAAAACACATATGCATCTTTGAAAAGGGTAAGCCAGTAGAAACCACTTTCTAATACCTTACGGGAAGTTCGCTTAGGTCCAAAATGGCCACCACATGCATAAGAGTGACAAAAAGTTAAAATGGAATTGAATTCAGATTCACTTACGCATCGACGCATTACTTGATCTGCACAATGCTTCCAAAGGTAGGGGTCATCCTAGATGAAATGCTTGGCATCACTCCTTAGTTTGTCCCTCTTAGCCTTTGGCCAACCTGCAGGTAATTGATTAGTTACTAAAAAATTTAGAAGATCATCATACCAAGGCGTAGACGAATTAATGGCAAGCAATTGCTCTTCAGGAAACGCCTCTCTCAATGGCGGATCGTTCATATTTGTAAGCAAACGGCTCAGGTGATCAGCTACCAGGTTCTCTACCCCACTTTTATCCTTGATTTCCAAGTCAAACTCTTGCAGGAGTAGAATCCATCTAATGAGCCTTGGTTTTGCATTTTTCTTTGTCAACAAATACCGTAAGGCTGCATGATCAGAAAAACTATTACTTTTGCACCCAATAAATAAGACCTAAATTTTTCTAGTGCAAAAACAACAGCCAGTAATTCTTTCTCTGTCGTAGAGTAATTAAGTTGAGCTCCATTCAAGGCCTTGGATGCATAGTAAATTGCATGCGCCGCCTTGCCAATCCTCTACCCCAACACTGCTCCCACGGCATAATCACTTGCATCGCACATTATTTCAAACGAGAGATTCCAGTCTGGGGGTTGAATGATGGGTGGCGATGTCAACGACCCCTTCAATTTATCAAACGCCACCTTACATTCGTTGGTGAAGTCAAATGGTACGTTCTGTTGCAACAGTTTGAACAAGGGCGCTCCAATTTTGAAAAAATCCTTGATGAATCGTCTATAAAACCCTGTATGACCCAAAAAAGAACGTACCTCCTGTACACTTACGGGGTAAGGTAAAGCAGAAATAATATCTATTTTTACTTTATCTACCTCTATTCCCTTAGCTGACACAACATGCCCTAGGACAATACCATGGTCCACCATGAAGTGGCATTTTTCCCAATTAAGAAATAAATTCGTTTCTATGCGACCTTTTCAAAATTAGAGCTAGATTATCAAGACATTCATCAAAACTATTGCCATATACACTAAAATCATCCATAAACACCTCAATAATTTTTTCCACATACTCAGAGAAGATACTTACCATGCACCTTTGGAAAGTAGTTGAAGCATTACAGAGACCGAAGGGCATCCTACGGTAAGCAAAAGTACCAAATGGGCAAGTGAACGTGGTCTTTTCTTGGTCCTCTAGTGCTATGGCAATTTGGAAATACCCTAAAAAACCATCCAAAAAACAATAGTAAACACGACCAGCCAACTTCTCTATCACTTGATCAATAAAGGGTAGAGGGAAATGGTCCTTTTTTGTAACGGCATTTAATTTCCGGTAGTCTATGCACTGGCGCCATCCAGTAGGCTTCCTGACGGGAACCATCTCTCCTTCCTGGTTCTCTTCTATAGTTACCTCTGCCTTTTTCGGGACTACTTGGACCGGGCTCACCCATGGGTTGTTCGAGATAGAGAAGATAATTCCCACCTCCAGGAGTTTAAGTATCTCCCTTTTAACTACTTCCATCATAAGTGGGTTTAATTTTCGTTGCACCTGTCTTACCGGCTTTGCATCATCATCTAGCTGTATTCGGTGAATGCATAAGGATGAACTAATTCCTTTGATGTTTGCTATACTCCACCCAATCGCCTCCTTATGGTCTCGAAGAAGTCGCACCAGTCTGTCCTCTTGAGTTGGCGATAAATGGGTTGAAATAATCACTGGTAGCGTCTCTTTGTCTCCGAGAAAAACATACTTCAAATAGGTCGGGAGAGGCTTGAGCTCCAATTCTGGTGCCTGCACAACAGAAGGCAACAATTTTTGCTGAGTTTCGGATATAAAAAGAGGAGTTACTTCATACCTTGAAGAAATGGGTGGGAGTGAATGCAGTGCCTCAACCGCATGGCACAACTCATCACTAATTTCCACATCAAGAGGTTCTCCCAACTCCAAATGTTTGGCCAAAGCCACTTCCAGTGCATCCTTTCCATCTAATTCAAAAGTTTCCTGTACAAGGGGCTCAATAACACTCAAAGCAAAAATTGAGTTAGATTCTTTTGGGTATTTCATTGCATCAAAAATATTAAAATTTACAATTTCTCCATCAAACTCCATTGGTAAAGTACCCTTATTCACATCCATTTTTGTCCTAACAGTGCTTAGAAACGGCCGACCTAACAAAATAGGTGACGGATTTAATGATCTTTCATCTCCCATATCTAGGACATAGAAATCTGATGGAAATATTAGCTCAATGACTTGCACCAAAACATCCCCAACTAGCCCCTCAGGATAAGCATTGGTACGGTCCGCTAGTTGGATTATGATACTAGTTTCCCTAAGTGGCCCAAGATTTAGAGAAGCATAAATAGTTTTGGGCATCACATTGATTGACGCCCCTAAATCCAACATTGATTTCCTAATTTTGGTATTTCCTATTTTACAGGGGATCGTGAACATACCTGGATCCCCACACTTGGGTGGGAGCTTTCTTTGAAATACGGCAGATACATTTTCTCCCACCACCACTCTTTCATCACCCTTTAGCTTTCTTTTGTGGATGCACAAGTCTTTCAAGAATTTTACATATTTTGGCACCTGCTTAATTGCATCCAACAAGGGGATGTTGATCTCTATCTTTCGGAACACGTCCAAGATTTCTTTCTCCTTCTCTACCTTCATTGTTTTCTCCAACCTGCAGGGAAAAGAAGGTAAATTAGATTTAGCAGGAATTGAGGGATTAGAGGTTACCTTGGGCTGTTCATGAACGTGTCCCTCCTTTTCAATTTCCTCTTCAATCTCTTCTTCATTCTTACTCTTTGGATCTTTTAAGCTTGGCCCCTCTACTTCTCTGCCACTTCTCAATGTCATGGCACTGACATTCTTGGGGTTTGCCTCAGGCTGTGATGGCAATTTCCCAAAAATGTGAGATTCTAGGCGGTTGATTGCGGTAGCCAAGTGACTCACTTGAGTTTCCAAGTTTTTCATACCCGCCCTAGTCTCCTGTTGGAATTAGGCAGTGCTCTGTTGGAATTGGGTGGTGCTCGTGGCCAAATTCTTTACAATATCTTCCAAAGAGCTTCCAGAATTTGTAGACGAAGGCTGAGGCTTTGCTTGATAAGGTTGCTGAAATCCTGGAGGACGATTCACAAATGAGTTCTGAGGCCTGTTCCCGTAGCTGAAATTGGGGTGGTCTCGCCAACCAGGATTGTATGTACTGGAATATGGGTCATACTGCCTACGAGGCGCGGGCACGCCTCCAGCCATATTAACTTGCTCAGCTCCATCTTCTTGCAAAATGGGACAGGCGTCTGTGGAGTGGCCGATGTTCATACAGATTCCACAGACCTTTGCTTGAAGTGCATTCCCCATAGCCAGTTGTCGTACGACAGATGTTAACTCGGACAACTGTTGCTGAATAGATGAGGATTCTACCTCGTTGACTCTATGGGTGGGGTTACTTTCACGGAAGCCAAATTACTGAGAATTTTCTACCATCGCCTCAATGAGACCCCACGCTTCTCTTGGTGTCTTATTTGCCAGTGCTCCCCTGCTTGCAGCATCAATGACACTTCTGTTAGATGACTGAAGTCCTTCATAAAAGTACTGGATCAACAGTTATTCACTAATTTGATGTTGTGGGCATCTACTGCACAACTTGTTGAACCTTTCCCAGTAGTTATATAAAATTTCTCCAGGATATTGCTTCATACTGCATATCTCCTTTCTCAAACTTGCAGCCCGGGATGCAAGAAAAAATTTCTCTAAAAATTTCTTTTTCAATTGTGCCCAAGTTGTGATACTACCTGTAGGTAGGTAGTATAACCAGTCTTTCGCTGCATCCTTGAGGGAAAAAGGGAATGCTCTGAGTTTGATCTGCTCTTCAGTAACCCCGGGAGGTTTCATGCTAGAACAAACCACATCAAATTCTTAGATGTGTTTGTGGGGTTCCTCACCAGACAAACCATGGAATGTGGGCAAAAGATGGATTAGCCTAGATTTCAACTCGAAGGAAGTATTCTCAGCCAAAGTTGGGAACGTAATGCACAGAGGCTGCTGGGTCAGATCCGGAGCAGCCAACTCCCTTAGTGTTCTAGTAGTGTTGGCCATGTTAACTTTTCTTCTGAATCACTCGATTGATCAGTTGGAGATTCTGGTAGTTGAGGTCCTGAAGATGTAGTGACCAACAATTCTTTCCTGTACTCCCTGGTCTCCTTCCTTAACCTACGCACAGTTTTCTCTATCTCAAGATCGTAAGTTAATTCACCTGTACGAGAGGAACGTGGCATAAACTAGCAAAGGTACCAGGTACCAAAAGAAAATAACTTAAAAAGAAACAAATTAACCAAAACACTGGTCCCTGGCAATGACGCCAAAAATTGACAGGTGCCGAACTTGTACAATAATAAATATTAAAATCCCAATTACCACCACAATTAATTACAGAGTAATTCTGAGTACTGGAGTAGGGACTCCGGATGTGCAATGGGTTACTGCCTTCACCCTGATTCTAAGGATTATGCTAAAGCCGATATACCAGAATTATCTTTAAGAAAATATTAATTTGTAGTAGTGGCAAGCAGGGTCGTCTTCTCAGGGAACAGGTAGGAAAAATGTTTCTTTCTAGGTCACAGGAAAATGGGAGGTATGGATGGAATAGAACTAGAAATAAAATAAACCAAAATTAGAAAATGAAAAATGAAGATACCAATTAAATAAATCACCAGAGAACAGGCAAAGAATAATTTAATAGAAATAGGAAGTAATAAAATTCTACCCAAATGAACAACTTCTCAGGTACAGTCCAATTAAATGATCATTGATGCAGAAATATTTCATTCATTTGTCACTAGGTTAGTTATAGCTACCAACAAGCTCTGACAGCCAGCTTTTCCTTACTTT
Source organism: Gardenia jasminoides (assembly GCA_013103745.1). NCBI lineage: Eukaryota > Viridiplantae > Streptophyta > Magnoliopsida > Gentianales > Rubiaceae > Gardenia > Gardenia jasminoides. The sequence goes on along the minus strand of CM023098.1, from coordinate 17,146,508 downwards.
TTCGACTGCCAAGGTAAGACCGTTAACTGTTTCCCTAACCAGATAACAACCCTAGTTACAACCATAGGAATTTAATTACCCAGTTGCATTAAAAGCTAGAAAAACCCAACCCTAACCAATGAACACGCTAAGAGGGTTCATTTAAACTAGATCCTACGTTTTCCCAACATAAAACCAATTATGGTGGTCGCCACTAATTATTGACCAAATGAACAATTACGGATTCAATTTAGTTAATTTGACAGTAGGCTATTAAGTTGAATTAAACATCCGGCCGTTGACATTCAATTAACAGAATAGCCATAAACAATTAATCCAGAAAACGTACGAATAGTGATCAAATTAACAGAAATAATAAAGATTCGATTAGATCTCACAAATAGTATGGACCGCGCTTTCAAGTCGCCCTTTGAGTAGATGAGGAATTTAGCCGCTCCTCATGGAGAATTGCATCCAAAAGATGTTTGAGAAATTTTCAATAATAAAATAACAAAAAGAGACGAAATAAAGGTACAAAATAACAAAGCTTGCAAATCAACGAGAAGAGCAAGTCAGCAGCCAAATGCCTCTTTTGCTTGGATGTTCCCATGACTAATCAAAAAGCAATGAGAAAAAGAAAACCTACGAAGGAGTTGTGTTAGATAACTCAATTGCGTGGAGTTCCCTTCTTCTTTTTCCTCCAAATGATGGCTTGGCCAATTAAACGAAAGAAAACCTAAGCTTTCCTACTTAACTAGGACTTTTAATCCTAATTGGAGTCTCACTTTCTAAAAAGCAATAACAAATAAATAAAAAGGGAAACCAATTACAAACTTTCCTAAATAAAAGTGTCTTTTAAGCAATTCCCAAAAGTGAAATAAAATCTTCAATCCCAAAGATGACACATCTCAGGCGATAGGATTTCTTCACAAGGTCTTCTTCTCATCCAAATACACGCCCACGCCTTATCCTTCGGAGTCTTCTGGAATTTTTACGAAAATTGCACTTTTAAGCTCCAAATAATTCCCGTGACCTAAAATCAATGCCAAAACCAAATATGAGTAGAATCAAGCAATTAATACCATATTTAGGCCACATTTAAGGGGAAATAACCACAAATAATGTGTACAATTAAGGACTTAACAACGCTCATAGGATTTAATGTAGTCACAGTGTCAGAAATTAGAAAAACCCAATTCTAGGTGACAAACAAACATGCAGGTTTATTTCGACTAGATTAACTATTCCCACAATCCAAATTAAACCGCTTGCGAGGCGATGAAATTGTCTCGTTTGCTACTAATCAAAATGCTTAAAGATGATACGCCAACACCTTAATTGACTATCAATTATTTAGACAATTGAACAACTGGCCACATTAATCAATAAATCCAAATAATAATAACTCAGGGAAAAATAGAGAATAACTAAATATCCATGAATAACTAAAATAGACAATTAGAACGATCTCACAATTGATGTGCACCAGGCCTTGATTATCCCTCAACTAGAAATGGAATTTAGCCACGCATCATGTCGATGACACAATCAATCATCCTCATGCAATTTGATTCCACGAGAAAAAAAAAACAATTGTATTTGCAATCCAGAAGCCGTCAATTGGAAGTAAGAGCTACTGGAATTGAGAAGTAAAACAAAAGTACTAGTCTAATGTCTACGAGTCACCACCAGGAAAACAACAAGAAATAATAGTCTATGCTAATTTATGTTGCAACGGAAAAAAGACGGAAGATGAAATAGAAAACGAAAGACAAAAAAACTCAAGAGCAAAAGTACTGGTCTACTTCCTATCACTACAAGAAAATAGGCTATTAGTGTCAACAACAACTGTCACTATTAACCGAAATGTTGTCACTAATTACAATTAGTGACAAAAAAGTTGTTGTCACCCTCTCGACACTAAATCACTGTCACAGAAGCCTCTTACCGACAAGACAAAAAAGTTGTCACTGAAGATTTCCCATTAGTGATGACTTCTTGTTGTCAATATTGCTTAAGACTTTAGTGACAGCTGATGTTGTCATTAAATATGTTGTTTTGTCGTGCCTATAACCCTCTTGGTTGTCACTGTTAGGACTGAACAGTGATGAGAAGTCATCACTATTTTTGCAACGCCATCAGTGACAACTTTTTTTCATCACTAACCTGATTAGGTAGTCCAATTAGTTATGTTGTCACTAGAGATATGAGTGACAACTGCAGGTTGTAAAAGAAGATTTGTTTTGTTAATTGTATAGTAGGATTCTAGTTATTGTCGCTATGTACTATGCAAACTAGCAAATGAAATTCAAATTTATTGGGACAAACATGATGAAACGAGAAACATGAACGCAACAAACCATTTCCACTAAAGTCAACAACCAATACAAATCCATAAAGAAAACTCATAATTACAACATCTAATTTGTTCATAGCATCCATATACATACATCTGATTGGATTATCCTACCATGTACACATATGCATACTTCAATATATCAAGTTTCTTCACAAAATTTAATCAAAAATAGCATGAACTCCTAAGCAAAAGCATCCCAAATGTTGTCAAACAAATGTAGATCTCATCCGTAGGCGCATCTATGCCTTCGTGAACTGCAATTAGAAAGAATCAAAAAGGGAATCAGCACTAATAAAATCCAAAGAATGGAAAACATCTTCACAAATCATATCTGTCTTTCTAACAAAAAGAGACAGAGAAACCAGTTCAAATATATGCATTTTAGGTACGTGCATGCGAATGGATAATTGAAAATAAAGTAGCCTCATAGGACAGTTGCATTTTAAGTACTTGCATGCAAACAATTCTATTTTGTGAATTGGACAGTTGCATTCCAGTTATAGTTCTTGTACTAGGAAACCAGTAAATGAAGTTAAAATTTATTGGGGCAAACATGAAGCTAGAAACATCAAAAAGCAAACCAGCAAACCATTTCCACTAAAGTTAGGAATTAACACATCCATAAACCAAATTCGTAAGCACAACATCTAGTTTGTTCAAAGCATCCATACTTCTAATTAAAGTATCCTACCGTTTACACACTTGAATATATCAAGTTTCTCAACAAAAGTTAATAAAAAAATAGTATCAACATCCAAACAAAAGCACCTCAGATTTGGTCATAGGCAGAAACATCTCAACAACGATCCATAATTGTAGCTAATCGATCCAAAAGAGAGACTATATGAATTTCTATATAAAGTTGATCTTTTCTTCATCTCTTTTTCATTAGTAGCATTATGATACTACAATTGTAAAAGTGAAGTACAAATTAGAATATGGATGAAATTACATATTGTTAAAGATACATGAATTACTAGGTTTTTGAAACTTTGTGCCACATTTTTATTTCTCACTTAATTGTAGTTGAATTAGGACCAGCCAAGTAGGAAAATTTGAATTTTCTCCTGGCACTAAATTCTAAATTTCCTTATATCCAAAGTGTCAGAACCAGAATCTAAAAAGGCAATAAAAGTGAACCAGAAAGTATCATCTTTCAGACACCAAGATAACAACATGGTTATTCGCAAGAATTCCAACTAGCAAAAATACTTAATTTAAAGTCTCATGCTAACAAAACAAATAGATTGGAGCAATCTTTTCAAAAATTCAAATCAAGCAAGATTCAAGAGATACCAAAAGAAAATAGAGCTTATTCAACAAGCACAATCCATCTAAATATAGAGTCTATAAGGTTGTACGTATTAGAAGGACTAAGGTATCTAAACAAGAGTATATGACAGCAAATACTTTTGAACATACATTTGATATGAAATTCAATAGTATCTTTAGCCTAGAATTTACACAATCCTCAAGTATACTGAATAAGTAGCTGTCAAAGTCACTTGGCAGCTAAGTTGCTCTTAGAGTATAATTAGCCCAAAAAAAGGGCAGCTAGCTGCTTTAAATAAATGCATAATTGAGAGGAATTACTTCCTTTTCGATACATGAAGTTAGAATGCACCTCTACCCAAATGCTAAAGGCTTAGACTGCAAAAACATTACACCATTTAGGATTTGAAAAACTTGCTTTAAACTTTGCATATACTTACTTATATTTAAATATTAGCCTTGTTAACCAATTTTAGAGTCATATGACCAATCAAATAGTATATAAACTCATAGATACATTGCCCATTGCATTAATTAAACCACCTTGTTTTACATTTTTGCACATTGGTTTCTTGCCATTTCCATCTTCCAATTAACCTTTAGTTGCACATTGATTCATAGACCATTCGCCTAATTTCTGGAACAACCATTTTGATAGAAAATCAATGTAACTTTATGGAGATCAGAATGTGCAAATTACCTTAAATTTCAAAATATCATAGCTACCTTCATCCTATCGTATTTAATGCTAATCTCTTGCTCATCAAATTTCCCACTGGTGTGCTACATCCAATTACATTCAACCCATGAAAACACAAAAAGGATAATAAACGTGAAAAGGAATTCAACTACATCAGAGGCAAATACAGGAAATAAAAAAGAGAAGAACTTTTACTCTATCGTGAGATAGAGAAATCATACTTTTCCAAGGACATTTATGCTCCTCAGCAGTATCTGACATTAGATTCATTGTATTATACTCACTTATTTTTGAAATGCAGCCTATCAGCTTTATCAACTAACCTTCATCAATTCTCCCTTATGCTGTAAGTCTATTTGGTAGCCATACTTTATAAAATCAAAAAACCAAAGTAATATAACATATAAATAAAAACATATGGAATTTTCTTCAAAAATCAGGCCAAGAATCATACTTTTATGCATGATAAGAAACTGTAAGAAGCATCATATTAACTCTACCCAGAAGATAAATTGCAGAAAAAATCATGACAAACCTTTTTTTGTGTTCTACTGGTAAAATTTTTGGGTCTCTCACTTTCATCAACTCCAATTCACCCAAAGAAGGCACCTTTTTACTAGATCTCTTCCGATTTACCCAACTACTTCTTCCCTTTGTTTGTAATTTTTGGGGAGTGTGTAAGAATCTTGTTTGTGGCTTCAGGACGGAACAAGATCCAGATCCATAGGAGGGAGGAGGTGGGTTTCTCTCATCAAACTTTGATCTACCTAAAAAAGATATCTTTTTTTTTTATTAATTCTAGATCTATTTCTACCTACCCAAGTTCATCTTCTCTTTGTTTGTGGCTTGAGGAAAGGGTGAATGTATCTTCCCTTCCTTTGCAGTTCAAGAGAAGCGGTAGATAGATGGTTTCCTAGAAAGAGGATTAGGAAGTAGAAAAGTAAAATGGTGGGTATCTGACTTAGAATGCAAAGAGGATACGGGATGTTGCAGCATGTGTTTTCTAAGTGTTTGGGCTTAAAATATTAAGGTATAAGGCCAAAAACAAATGGGCGGAAGTTTCAAAATTTCATCCAAATTTTTTAGACTAGATTGCATTAATTTATCTATATGTACTTTTACCTTATTTTCTTTACTTCAATTTTTGGATATACTCCTTTTTTAATCCTTGTATTCTATTAATCTTTTCTTATAAAATAGGCATAGCTCATAAATCATATAATTTCAAAAAAAATTAATTCTTTATAGTGCGATAAATTTTCACACACACTCAATATATGTGAAAGAAATAATATGCATACTAAGCTAAATAAATTATTTACTAGGATGACATATCAATTATATTTATGGTATTTTCTATACATAAATCCAAAATGAACTTTTGGCATAATTTCTCAAAAAATTGAATATCTTAACAAATAGTTGTTTTATACAAAATTATTAGACATAAATTCAAATTTTGTAACATTTTTGCAGTTATGTACATGCACTGGTTTTTGAATAAGATAAATATTAAAAATGAGCAAAGAAATTATTAAGTATGAAAAATTAAAATAGATTAATCAACTAAGTGAAAAATATTCCGTACAAAAAGTAAGTTTACTCAGATTTGTAATTAGTATTTGTCTATGCGTATAAATACTTTACATATATCGCATCTATATTTTTATTTTTCTTTTTTGACACACAAACATGAACAAAATGTAAACATATACCTTTATATGTCCACACAAAAAAGATTTAATTGTAGAAAAATTTATTTTACGGTACATACTTTTGATTTTGTTTTATCCCCATATTCATGTCAAATTAAAATTTAGAAAAATGTTAATAGTGGGGCCTAAATTAGAAACTTCTAGAAATTATATGCTATTTCCATATGAATTAAGAAAGTATTTGGAAAAAAATACTAGACATTGAGTTATATAGGTATATGGTGTCTTTTATAGTAATAACAAGAATTAAGAGGGCTTAAATTATAATTGTATAGTGCCATTTTAGCAATCATGACTAACTTAATAGGCTTTAAGTATATTAATCATGACTAACTTAATCATGTTTCATTTTAGCAATCTCTTACACACGTACTAGGTAGACATATGATCAATCTATATAACATTCACTTATTTGTCATCATTTTATCATTAGTCTTCATTTTGTATCAAATCATTCAAATTATATTTAATTGATCTTTTTTCAAATTATAATAATTTTCTACCATAGTTCATACAAGAACTAAATAAACAACTTATCATTTTGAGATACAAAATATCTACCTATATCTTATTCAAATATCTAATACATTTAGTCATTTATCAAAATATAGGGGCTAAAGTGTAGAATTCAGGGTGTTACAGTGGAATTAGAGAAACTACATTGGAAAAAATGAGTTTCACAGTGACAAGCAATCGTTGATGCTATAGCTCAAATGTATCATATTAGTGACAACATTTAATGTTTTTAACCGTTAATCAACATCCACATCAAAATATAGGGGCTAAATTATAAAATTTAGGGTTTCATAATATAATTAGTGAAACTAGTCTAGGAAAAAATGAGTTTCACGGTGAAAAGCTATTGTTGTCACTATGAATATTATTAGTGACGACAAGTTATGTTGTCAATATAGCCATGACTTTAGTGACAACATTTTCAATGTTATCACAAATACATTTCCCGCCCCATCGACTAAAAGCGCGCTAGACATTCTGTGACTTTTTTGAGTGACAAAATGGCTCGTTGTCACTAAAGTGACTATGCTCATGCATTATAGTGACGACCTTAAATTTCGTCATAGAAAAGGCACTAATTGTGACAAGATTTCTGTTGTTATAGAGAATCTTGTCACTAAAAACCATTTTTCTTGTAGTGTATCTGTGTGGTGGCTGGAGAATAAAAGCAAGAGACTACTAATTAAACAATGTTAGGCTAAAGATGATGATCCCTCCGAAAGAAAACTAGTCCTATATAATAGTCTCTAATTGCTGGGCCCGAGGAAAACAGGAAGTCCTATTCCAATGTGCTGCTGGACTCCTCCCAAGACAAGGAAACAATTTTGACTCTTCCTTCAATTGCTCCACCGCCATTGACTTCCTCCAATTGTTTCGGTAGTCTAGCAAAATAAGGAAACACACATTGGCCCCCACGGAAGTCTCCAATTGGTACAAGGCTTTCCTTCCTACTCTGCTGCCAATTCCTTTAAGGAATGTTTCCTACCCAGAATTGATTTCCAAAATATTCCCAGAATAGCAGCACAAAGCCCAAAAATTTAGTTTCGCATGCCGCCACCTCAGCCTTGCTCCCCTTCCTCTGACACAGGCACGACTTGGAATACAAAGTCTTTTGGAATTTTGACAATAAACATCACTTTCAATACCCATGGCCTGCACGTGACACAAAAACAAACTATCAGCAGTAACCCCATTCCTTGCACATTAAATGGGAGAAATTAATCCAAATAGCCTCAATTAACATACATAAATATCTCCCTATCATCCATCGATGAGTTTCTCAATAACATCAGGCGTGGGAAAGCAATCCCCTTGATACATTTTGTTATGCTTCGAGAATAGGATGGGCTCGACCTTGCAGTCCTGGGTGGTGAAGTTTGCACATTTCTTTTAAGAATCTGGCACGCTCTATCTAAAGAACTCAAATGAACGGACGGATTCTCTGCAGGGCGAGGACCCAAAATTGGTGCATTGAAGCTTGATAAAACATTGTTCACAAGTGCCATAATCTGTATGGTTGTTTTCTACTTCTTTGTTTGAATGTAGTGTATTTTATGCTATGACTGAGAGGAGGAAGTCTACTTGTGTAGGCACCAAAGAGAAAAAAGGGGTTTGTTTGTTGGTTTTTTTTTTTTTGGGGAATGCACAAACCATAGGGATATGTCGTAAATAGGGTTTGGTGCAACTGAGTGCCGTTACAATTTTTATCACAATTCAAAGTAAACTTATCGAGCTTGCTACTTTTACCAAGACCAACAAAGTTTTATGATTATACACAAAATTATATTCAAAATATACAAAAATTATATTAATTACTCTCTTCATTCCATATTTTTTTGTCATTTCTCGAGAATCTGACTTTTTAAATTTAGTACTTTAATGATGATGTTTGTGTTCTCTTTCCAATTTTATCTCTTAAATTTCAAATTTTGAATTAAAATATAAAATACATATGAATAAAGTAGGAACAATATTGGAAGTAGAGATTAAAAATAGTTTTAACTTTTGTAACGTGGCAAAAATTTTGTGGCATCTTAAATTGGACAATTTGGTTGGTAATATTGGATTATAAAACAAATGTTAGTTGTAGTAGCTGTTGTCAGGCTAGCTCTGAAACGGCTGTTGAGATTTCGTATTCACTAAGGCTTCGAAAATGCCTTATTTCTACGTCACAAGTACACAATAACTGAGCAAGTCAAGTTGGCAATTTTTATTGTATAACGTGATGCATGAGCTATAAATTCGTGCCATAACATCAACTACTTACGGATTTAGCCACTTAAACAAATGCGGTATTATGATTCAAGTTGCATATCGGACTGAGTAAGGGAATGTAAGATAGAGTTTGTGGTTCGAAACCACCCATTTACATTTAAAAATAAAAAAGCTGCATATCATACTTATTCTAGACATAATTTGCAGACTTTGATACCAGATTCAATTATTACAATATTAATTCTACCATCCCTTCCTTGTTTGACAAAAATTTTAAAAATTAATTCATACCACGTAGAAATAAGTATCTTTCACTAAAAGAGCAAAATTTTAGGTATTCATTGCATTAATGTGTAATATTGAAAGCCCTCAAATTATTCTGTAAGTATTGTTCTTGAATACCAGTATATGTGATAGGAATGTTAAAATTTGGTTGATCTAGGATTGGATATCCATCATGCATGAACAAATTCCTGGGTTCATAAACAAAAGATCAATTTCACACCATTAATTCTTTATGTTTACTTAAAGGTAATTTTTTTATTTGTTTGTGCATGTGTGAGTTGTTTTTGAAATATTTATTTAGATTTATATTTTTGGAGTTGTTTTTGGTTGTTATTTTAGTGTAATATTTGAAATATGAAATATAAGTCTTTTAAAAATAGGACAAAAATAAGAAATCCAAACGAAGCCTAAATTTTTTGTCCATTGATTATGACTTAACCAGTAAACCTTTCGTTAGTCTTTCGTGTTAACCAGCAATCCTTTCGTTAATCTTTCGTGTTAGCTGGTGGCTTTATTCCTTTCACTATTTCATTATGTCAGCCTAATAAGAAATTCTTGCTTGAGAAATCAGCAAGCCATCAAAATCATGATGTGATGACTAAGTTTTTTGAAACACTACGAGCACGTTAATCACGTTGAAATGCGTAAAGTTTCGGTGCATCTAATGATCTAATCTATGCGATTACTCTACTAGTTTGAACTAGGGTTCAAACTAGGGTTCTCTTCTCCCGCCTGAACATTGATAGCTAGGGTGTCATGGCTGCCCCGGCTGCCCTCCAGCCTCTGGCTGGGGGGCGTCCTTCTTCTCCGTCCTTTCAGAGGAAATCGTTCTCAGCTTTATTCACTTCGTCTGATAAGCCGGCTTTACAGATACGAGCCCATTCTTCTACTCATCGGGGTGAACCGGCAGTTCACTTCTCTCAGGATGATCTTGTGATTTTGGCAGCCCCATATAAGTTTGCCTTGGTTGGCAAATTTTCCAGAGGTCGGCCATCAATGGAAGAGGCCAGGAAATTTTTTCGTGCCTTGGATCTACGAGAGGAGGCATCAATAGGGCTGCTGGATTCACGACATATCATCATCAGATTGGGTAATGAGGCAGACTTTCATCGGCTATGGTCGCGTGGGTTATGGTATGTCCATAATTGCCCTATGCGGGTATTCAAGTGGTCTCCGGCGTTTCATGTTGATAAGGAACCTTCCCGCCCCGCTTGGTTGCAATTGCCTGTTGCCGCTGCACCTTTTCAATAAGGACTGCT